>JAKTWD010000574.1:30159-55020 GCA_030581935.1 Metschnikowia corniflorae
CTTAGTACGCTGAGCCTGAAGAAAACTGCCGCTTGGGAGTTAGTGCGAATGGTTGGATATCCAATGATATTGCTATCCAGTGGCTTGAAGAGGATTTATCCCTCAGACAGAGTCTATTACGAAAGGCAATGAAAGACTTTTGATACTTGACGGACATAGTAGTCA
Organism: Metschnikowia corniflorae; assembly: GCA_030581935.1. Lineage (NCBI taxonomy): Eukaryota > Fungi > Ascomycota > Pichiomycetes > Serinales > Metschnikowiaceae > Metschnikowia > Metschnikowia corniflorae. Next base: position 30,325 of record JAKTWD010000574.1, read on the forward strand.
TTGGACACCAGAGCTTCACAAAATCTGCAACGAAAATAAATAATCGCTCTATACATGCCGCTTCGTACATCTCATTTGTTGCAACCTCTTGATCTTTGCTGTTTTGGGCAGTCAAAGACAAAGTATTACCAGTTGGCCGGAGAAGAATTGGGTTTGATGTGCTCGCGGGTGGCAGTGTGCGCATCGATAAAGATGACTTCAATGCACTATACAAACATGCTCGGGTAGATGGTTTCGCTGCTCGAAATGTTAGAAGCAGCTTCGAAACTGCCGGTTTATTACCATTGAATTCTCAGCGGTTGTTATCAAAGATCAGAATCGAGGCAAGAGACGAGGTGTCTCCAGAAAGTCATCTGACGCCACGTGGGTCTTCTCGTCTTGCTGATGATTCGAGTACGCCTTCAAAGCACACCTATTTGATGAGTCTTGCTTCCTCACATTATAAATTACTGGAAAACTGTCCTGGGGATGTGGCTGGTCCGTTGAAAGCCTCTTTTGACAAACCTTTAAACTACGCGCTTTCGCAGGGTCATTCATATGCGATAATGGCCAAACAATTCGGCGATGTTCTCGTCACTCATGCCAGGCAGAACAAAAAAAGCAGTAGATCCAAAAAGCGTATAACCGACGCTAGTGACTTGTTTAATGAGGTATTCAACGATCGCAATTCCAGCTTTCTGGGGAATGTTAATCCCTTTTTGGAAAATTCCGTGGAGTCAGAAGATAAAATTTCACAGCCACATAAAAAACGCAAATCCACTTGTGGAATTTGTGGAGCAATAGGGCATCGTAGACAGACATGTCAAAATAAAGCTCAATAATTTTTTTTATGCTTTAGCGTATGTTTAGCGTTTTATTCGAAGTCAAAGATATTATATTTTTACAAAATGCAGGCGGTGACCCAAGTGAGGGTTTGGTGCGAAGGGGGGTGAATTACGTTAACACAGAAGTTTAATTAAGACGGTCTATATGCAAGACGCTAATATAGGAGCGCCGAATCGAGGCAGAATCGGACTGAGTGTGTGATTGTTTTTGATATCTTTGGCAATGCTTAATTTCGGATCACGGTCTTCTATGTAGTTCTCGAAAAGAAGCTCTGTGGCACCGTAATTGTGTCGTCTCTGGTACCTCTTTCACAGACCGCGCACGTGACCGTGCTCACACGTATTTGTGGAACGAGTAATTAGGTAAAGTACTGTTCTTTTAGACTTTTTTAATTAATCATAACTTTGTGACGTAGCTGGTAAGTAGTAGGCGGTGAGAATATACGTTGATCGGTATCACTACAATCATTTATGGCACCATTTGGAGTGTACACAACCTGCATAAAGCTTCTTTAATGAAGCAGTATAGACATGGATTTTGTCCATTCCTTACTCATCGTTGTCCGAAGAATGTATGTTGGCGCTTTGTTCTCTCTGAAGACATAAATGCGAATCAGACTGATTTCGAGAAACTCCACACAGAAAGACCCACTCCTGGTACACCCAAGGCAATTATACACATGCACATTCTTCTACCAAGACTCTATAAACAAATAGCTGAGTCCCGGTGCAACGCTTCCCCTCCCCTTACTCCCCTTCCCCACCTCAACCAACAAACTCTTCGGTCAGTCTTTCGCACCATCAAACACCATTGTCAGCCACCTCCATCCAATCTAAACCGTCTCTTGCCCCCTGGTCTCCTCCAAAATCCTCGCAGATTGTTCCTCCGGAGACTCAACTGACTTTTCTGAAAGCTGTCCCTTGGACTGCCCCTTGGACTGCCCCCTGGACTGCCCCTCCTTGTACTGTGCAAACACCAGCCTTCTCTCCTCCACACCCTCCTGTGCGGCCTTGGAAAGCACGCCCAAAATCAACGACGATGCCCGCATAGAGTCATCGTTACATGGGATAGGATACGTCAAGAGAGAGGGCTCCATGTTGGTGTCACAAAGCCCAATCGTCGGGATCCGCAGCTTGATGCTCTCTCCAATACAGTTTCTGTTGTCCACCGGGTTCATCAACACAATCAAGTCCGGTTTGATCACGGTGCCTTCACTGGTAGTATAGTATTTACCCGTGGGGACATCGCCCAAGTCGACCAGCGCCGCCTGGGGCCCCTGGATCTGGCGGGAAACCTCGGTGAAGTTTGTGATTGTGCCCGGAATCCAGCGGTGTGTCACGCAGTAGCCACTGCTTCTACGGGCGGCCTCTTCGAGCGCATTTTGCTGCTCCTTGTGCCTCAGGGTGCCCACGTAAAGCACAATTCCGCCCTTAGCCGCCACGGCCTTGGCCACTTTTGCAGCCTTCCTCAAAGCAACAAGCGTGTGGTTGAGGTCGATGAGATGCACTCCGTTGTACTCGCCGAATATGAACGGCTGGGTCGATGGCCGCCAAAGCTGTTTGGCGTGGCCTAGGTGACACTCCGCAGCCATGAGGTTCGCAAGCGATAGTTCCGAAACACTTTTGGGGCGCAAAGTGTCGAGAGCGGGATCGTAGACGTCTTTTTGCGTCAGCCCCAAACTGCCGGAGTGCGTCACGTGCGCCATGTGCCGCAAAAACAACTCCTGCTCCGAATACGGCTTGTAGTCGGGCGTGGGCTTCAAGTTCGGGTACTTCTGTGAGATTCCCGCGGTGGCTGTGGTCCGTATCGCCTGTGTTTCATCGGCATCAGGGCCGTTGAGACCGCGTTTTTTCATGTGGCTCGCTCTCGACCACGGCGCAAACTGGGTCTCCGATTTCGGCACGTGCATCGCCCGGAAGAGAAACTCCTCGATCTCCTCGTCAAGCTGCTGCACTTTTTCCTGGTCTGGGAGCAGATCCAACTGGCTTTGTAAGCCGGCCAACCGGTCCGCGATCGCGTCTTTGGGCGCCGTGTTCAACGCCTTCACCGCCGATTTCGTCAGCTCTTTCAACTCCCGCAACGCCTTGGCGCGGACCATGGCCTCCTCCTCCTTTGCGAGCGCCTCCGCGAGCACTTTTTCGCGCAAATTCTGATGCAAAAGATCGTTGGCAGAGGTCTGTTCGGGTGCGATTGTGGCAGCGGCGTGGCTGCTCCGCCAGAGGGTCTTTTTTGGATTTGGAACACGGCACACGCGCCTTGCGGCGCCTCCGGAGACTCTGAGCATGATTTTGAGTTCGGAAAACGTGTGGCGGCGGAAATGCTGGGGGTAGAAAACAGAGAGAGGGTTTGGTGGTGCTCGCTACAGTTGAAAAATCTGCCGCGCACGTGACCTGTGGGTTTGAGAGGAGGTTTGGAGTGAAAGAATCTACAAATGAAACAAAACACTTTTTACTTTTTTCCGATTGTGATTGTTTCACATGATTTAATTTGGGGTGATTTCCAGCAAGGGTGTCGGGTTTTGGGAAAGTGTGTTTAGTCCTGGGGGGAGCACTTGACCTAGGAGTCACTACAGTGTTGCGAGCAGTGTTGAGTCGCATCGTAAATTCATCGTAAATGTCGTCAAAGTTAACGACTTTTCGTTATCGTAACTACGATAACGACAGGCCCTTCGTTAGCGATAAAATCGTAAAGTTTTACGATACACTTAAGATTTTCCGGCATAATACAAGGTGTGCACAATGTGTACCAGGCTGGCTCTGATTGGGTGGTATCATGGAAATCAAAGAAACTAACATGGACTTTTGCAAAAACCAAGTCACATAATTAAGCGCAAAAGAAAGCGTCAAACGCTAGCACTGTACTTTTTCAAACAATTCGCTGTCATCCGTCTTGTCTATTTTCATCTGCATTTTTGAAACAGGATCTTCTGACACCCTCCAAGTCTGGAACTTAGTATGCCTCCTGATTCCATACCTTCTCCCTACCCTTCCATTATACATCAGCCGTGTTATATGAAAATTTCAAAGGTAAGGCAGGTGTGAAGTCGAAATGCCAAAAGTGCACATTGTCTTACACGCATTTCAGATATATAAACACTTCCACTTCAGCACATTATATCCGAACTGAGCAAAATGTACGCTGATTTCCCAGAGTGGGCAAGCTCATGAAGATATCAAGGATGACAAATTTAATTACCATGATGCCATTCTTGCTACTAACTCTGTTGATGGGCTAAAACTTTTGGGCCAATATATAACCGCCTATACCCCTTTTCAACATGATTTCCCCGTACTTGTTTTGTGAAACATTGCCGTTGATCTCGGATGTGAGAGGGCCGCTGGCCGGTACTCTGTAGATGAAGAGGAGATGGAAAGGCGGTCATTTTGCGCACTCTTGGCCGATTTTCCCGCTTATTTTGAGCCCTTGTACAAGAAACAATGCAAATCTTAGGCTTTTCAAGTAAATCGGCCTGCGTGGGCTCAGCATCGATTTTGAGAAATTCTACCTCGAGATTTCCTTTTCTGTCGTGAATAATGCGCTCCGCATATCATGCCATGCCTATGTTTCCTCCAAGCTGGTGCCAAAATTAAGCCAAGTCAGGATGTCATCAACACCCGATAATCAGATATTAATCGGTGATCCCCCTCAAATACTCCCCAGAATCACATCTGAATTGTAAAAATAGCAAAAAGATCAAAAAATTGGCGAAATTCGCCGGGGTCCAAACTGCCCACCTTCGCTGGTGTACGGGCCTGAATCTCCGATAAGCGCCATGGCTGCAACCGGTTGCAAATCTCAGTGCGCATATCTGTTGAGCCTGGCTGTTCATAAATCCGTCAATCTTGCCAGATCCTTAACGACGTCTGATTGACTGGTATCCTGTCATTTGTTTGAAATACTCAAGTAATAGACTACAAATGTTATATCGTGTTCGCTGATCACAAAGACGCTTCACAAAAAGTCCTATACAAATGTGGAGCCTTGAGAAAGGAGCTTGCTATAAATGAGGGCCAGTTCGCTCTTACACTTGATGAGTGGAAAGCCCGTGGAAAAGTGAAAAGAAAGTGAAATCCCTAACAGGAGGCGTCTTGTTGGCGTTTGTCCAGGACGTTATCAAAACATTTGCTTTGTAAAGTCGTATTGTATCTATTACGAGAGATAATTCCTCGGTACTGAGCGTTCAACTTGACCAATTAAAAACTAAGAACGTCAGATTTTTTGGTATTATACGTTGCACCGGTCACGTATAGAATTTCTCCACAATCTTATTTTGCTTTCACGTTTTTCAAGAAGAAGAATTCTTGAACGTTTGTTGAGAGCATTCGCGAAATTGATGAAGCAAATCCCTTTATTTAAGGATTTTCAATTTGAATGAAGTCACTACCCAATCTCATTCGAGGGCTTATAAAAGGCGTTCGCAATAAATCGGTTCTTCTGAAACGTTTGAACATCAGGCCTAAATACGCAGATTGCAGGACAAAAAGCGAAAAGGCCCGGCAAATTTGATATTGGAGAATGACTCGCCGGCTTTCGATATACACAATGATCTAAGAGGGTTCTTCATCTCAGAAAGAATCAACTATGTATTGGCGCAAGTTGGGCGCTTCGATAAGAAGACCAGAAGCATTTGGGTTTTGAGAGTTTCGAAATTGGCGAATTTGAATGGAATTCTTAGAGACTTTGCACCGCATTTAAGAACTCTCCCTTCATCGACAAGCTAGCAAAGAATCTACTATCGGCTTGACCATGCCTTACGTTCATAATCTTCTCGAGAACGTTAGAGGTTAAACACGGAACTGCTTAAACACACAAATCCGTATCTTGCTCGAGGACTCGGTGCTTCTTACATTAAGCTTCATAAATACTTTCCCATTTACGAGAAAGATCTCGGTGACACGATCCCAGACGCAAGTTCACGTCTCTCGAACGAATGAATTATGCGGGAGATATAATCTCGGAAATTAAAAACTATTTGCAGCTTGTTTATTAAAGCTATACACGCAAATTGGAAAAGTATCAGAGTCTTTGAGAAGCACAGAACGAGCCTCATATTCAACTTCTCGCTAAGCGTGATATCTCCGGCTGGTTTCAAGAAGGCAAACCTTTTGACGATGAGTTGACGAACTTACGTCTTCTTTTAAGACAAAAAGAGAGTTGAGAGTCAAGCAACTTACCTACTTTTATCGAGCTCGAGGACTACCCTGTGCTTTCTAGAATGGCCAAAGACTTTCGAACAATTCCAGCTATTTCCGCGTCTTCTGAAGCATTATCTTCACAAATGGGCGATATGGTAACAAAGAAAATAAAGGAACTGCTAGCACGTCGAACAAAAATGTTTGCGTTTCTCAAGTATCGGGCTTACTCTGTCAGCTTTGAGAAGATTATAGAAGAGATCGAAGACATGGATGAGGACCTGGGGAAAGACCTGGATGAAGTGTTGGGCGGAGAGAAAGAAGTGCCTGATGAAGAGCTATATTAGGTGAAAGGAAGCAGGTGATCATATCATATCAAATGTTAGATAAACTGTCAAAATAAACAAACTTCATGTACAAATCATGGTTATCATGTGGTTATCATGACATAAAAGAGAAGTTCAGAGAGGCTTTGGTGCTTAGTTTAGTTGTCCATGTTGAAAATTGTGAAAAAGACGGACAACTTCAAAACATTCAGATTTTATCGTAAATATTTACCTTGTTTACGATCGTGATGGGCCTGACACCGACGCAACACTGGTTGCGAGACTCAAGGGGTCAGGATAATCACTAGTTGTAGGGATTATCGGTGTGACTGGTTCTTCGCGATCTACGAAGTAGGCAATGAGAATTGAGCAGTAGGTAAATATAATGATACCTAACATTAATAACTTATGGGGCATCATTTGAGCTTCAAAGCCCATAGAAAGCTCTGTAGTAAGGCAGACTGTCAAACATCTTGTAAATTCATTCAAACCTTCGAGCACGTGATTACAATGGAAAATATTCTTGGTCACAGACTGTGTTGAGTCGCATCGTATATTCATCGTAAATTTCGTTGAAGTTAACGATTTTTCGGTATCGTAACTACGATTACGACAGGCCCTTCGTTAGTAAAAAAATCGTGAAATCTTACGATACACTTCCGATTTTCCGGCATTTTGCAAGTTGTGCACAATGTGTATAAGGCTGGCTCTGATTGGGTGCTTCCATGCAATTCAAAGAGCTTAGATTATGGACTTTTGCACAAACCAAGTCACTATAATCACGTTCAAACAAAAGTGTTTAACAGTAGCGCCGTATATATTCAAGCAATTCGCTCTCGCCTGTCTTGTCTACTTTCTCAAGTGAAGTCAAAAAGTTAAATGACACAAGAATCTTCTGAAACCCCTCCAAATCTGGAACTTAGTACGCCTCACGACTCCATACCTTCCCCCAAACCTTTCACTAATACATCTGCCGTGTTTGTATTTGGTCACTTCATAGTGGAACCGATAGCTCATAAAGGTGATACACGTATAAAGTCGAAATGCCAAAAGTGAACAGTGTTTTACACGCATTCCAGATGTATAAACACTTCCACTTCGGCACATCATATCCGAAGCAAGCACAAACGAACGTTGATTTCCAAAGTTTGCAAGCTCATGAAGACGTTAAAGATGGTAGATTGAATTACCATGATTCCATTCTCTTTACTAACCTAGTTGATGGTCTAAACTTCAAGGCCAACATAAAACCGACTTTTACCCCAGGGATGACAAAAGGCTGTCGAACTTTTTCAGGAGAGATCAAGTTAGGAGAGAAAAAACTTGTAATCCAAAAAATTTTTAAGCTAAATCTTTAACATGATTGTGGCGCAAAACTTATCATTTAACTTCTGTGACAACCCTGTCACCAAATCATGTGTGAAATACTAAAGAAATGGACTAGGAACGGTTATATCGCGTTTGCTGATCACAAAGACGCTTGAAGAAATGTACTATGCAGAAGTGGATGCCTTCAGAAAGGAGCTTGCTATGAATGAGGGTCAGTTCGCTCTTACACTTGATGAGTGGAAAGCCAGTAACCGAAGCAAGTTTTTGGGGATCATGTTACACTTTTTCGATAACTTCTTCGAACTCAAAAATTATGTGGTTGGATTTTAGGTGCTCAAAGCGAAATCTATAGCAGGAGGAGTATTGTTCTCGTTTGTCCAGGACATTAAAAGTCTGTATCTATTATGAGAGATGATATCTCGTAAATGAGCGTTTTCGACCATTTTAAAACAAGGAACGTCAAATTTGATGGAAATATACGTTGCGCCGTTCAATTTATCCACAAATTTATTTTGTATTTCACGTTTTTCAAGAAGCAGGATTCTAGAGCGTTTGCTGAAAGCTTTCGGGAAATTGATGAAACATCTTCGATGTTTCTTTAAAAAAAAAAAAAAAAAATCTTCCTCTTAAAGGATTTTTCAATTCGGATGAAGTCACTTCCCAATCTCATTCGAAGGCTTGTAAAAGGCGTTCGCAATAAATCGTTTCATCTGACCACGTTTGAACACCAGGCCGAGATACGAACTTTGCAAGACAAAAAGCGAAAAGCGAAAAGGCCCGGCAAATTTAATATTGGAGAATGACTCGCCGGCTTTCGACATATACAATGATCTAAGGGGGTTCTTCATTTCAGAAAGAATCAACTATGTATTGGCGCAAGTTGGGCGCTTCGATAAGAAAGACCAAAAGCCTTGGGGTCTCGAAAGTCTCGAAACTAGCGAACTCGACTGAAATACTTAGTGGATTTGCACCGCATTTTCAAAGTCATTGAAGCCCCAACCTTTCACCTACAAGCTAGCAAAAAATCTACTGCCAGCTTAACCGTCCCTCACGTTCAAAATCTTTTAGAAAACCTCAAAGATTTGAACACGGAACTGCTCAAACAATCGAATGCGCATCTTGCTCAAGGACTCGAGGCTTCTTACACAAAGCTGTTTGAGTACTTTCTTATTTATGAAAAGGATCTTGGGGACATGAAGAAGATTTCTCTCGCAACCGTACTTGATCTCAAATTCACGCTCAAGTTTTTCGAGCAAAAGAACTTTGCAGGAGATGTCGTTTTGGAGATTAAAAGGATTTTCAGATCGTTTATTTGCGCTATAAAAACAATTTGGAAGGGAACCAGAATCTTTCAGAACCGGAAAATGAGCCTCAGATTCAACTTATCGCTGGGCGTGGTAGCTCCGGCTGGTTTCATGAAGGCGAACCTTTTGACGATGAGTATGACGAACTTACGTCTTATTTCAAGTCAAAAAAAGAGTTGAGAGTCAAGCAGCTTACGTTTTTTATCGAGCTCGGGGAAAAGATTTTTCTGTGCTTTCTAGGATGGCCGAAGACTTTCGAAAAATTCTAGCTATGTCTGCGCCTTCTGAAGCGTTCTTCACAAATGGGCGATGTGGCTACAAAGAAAGGAAAAGAAGTATTAGCACGTAGAACAAAGATGTTGGTGCTTCTCAAGTATCGGGATTATTCTGTCGGCTTTGAGTAGATTTTAGGAAAGATCGAAGACCTGGGTGAAGACCTGGGTGAAGACCTACGGGAAGACCTGGGTGAAGTGCTGGGGGAGAGAAAAAAGTGCTGGATTAAGAGCTCTTTTACGCAAACGGAAACGGTGATCATATAAATATAAAACGTTGGAAAAAAAGTTAAAATACACAAATTTCTCGTAGAAATCATGGTTATCATGACATGAAAGAGAGATTCATAGAGGCTTTAGTGCGTAGTTTAGTTGTTCATTTTTTAAAGTGTGAAAAAGACGGACAACTTCAAAACATATAGATTCTAACGTAAATCCTTACGATTTCATCGTGAACGACAAAATATCGTAAATATTTACAATCTTCACGATCGTGATGGGTCTGTCATAGTAACTGGATCCCCACCTTTCAGTACATTCTGCATATAGCGGGTTAATTACTGGTATAATTATACTTGATTACTAGTATAATTATCCTAATTACTACTGGTCGCGATATAATTAGTAACTAATATATTTCTATAGTAATAACTAATTACTAATTACTCTCAACACTAGTGGGAGGCACCTCAAAAGCCTATGGTGCTCTTTGAACTGATAGGATCAGACCAGTCCTATTGAACTGGATGGCTGATACAATCCTACCCTCTATTTTGAAAAAATATCTTTTATAGAAGACTCACGTGACAAAAGGCTAATTCTTTCATACAGCTATATTTTCAAACAATTCTGATGGTACTAGCAGAATTGAGCACATCGTGAACTTTTGCCCAGAAGTACCCAGCTAGCCACCTGCGATTAATCAATACCATCATGTTGGCACGAAGGTGAAGGATGGTCGTGCGACAACCGAAACTGCCTCCGCTCGGAGTCTTCAACCCTTATGCTAACAAAACACTACTAAAGGAAAGCGTGTGGCATTGATAAGAGTGCTCCCATTCTGACGAAGATTAGACTTAGTACGACACTACTGAGGTAAGAAAGAAAGCAGCTCTCTCAAATGAAAGTCGCCTCGCTGACGGATCTATCAAGTTTCATCGACTTCGTGTTATCGGAGACCGCCGACGACGAGACGCTTAGAAATCCCGACATTTTGATATTTTGTCATGGCAGCTGTCTACAGCAATTCTCGTACAATGCTGAGTCTCTGACCATCGCTAAAATCAATGCTTTGCACAGAGTAACCCTAGTGGTGGATGCTGGGCATAGTCAGATCAGACAGCAGCTACGGAAGTTGTGGTTTCAGCCTAGCAGCAATGCTCCTGGAATAGTGTTGGCATTTTACGACTTACTTACAGAAGGGCCCGTGCTGGCCAGCGACGACATCGCGGCGTTGAGCCAGACTCTACATCTAGTTGCGCGAGCGTGCCAGGCAAAAACGCATCTGCCACGAGCCATAGTCGTCAACGCTCCACGGAAACTGGCCCTTGGCGTCCACGAGAATGCCAGCTACGTGGCGCCCAGGGTGCTCAACCTCTTGTCCAAATGGGTCACTTTAAAGAGCGTCTAGCTGTATTTTGTTAGCCTTTTTGGGATTCCCGCGACATCGAAACGATTACTTGATCTCCTCCACGTCTTCATCTCCTTCTTCATCTCCTTCTTCATCTCCCTCCGCGTCATCAGCACCAGCAGCGCCGGCGTTCTGGCCCAATTGGCTGGCCAAGGCGCTGATGTCAAAGTCGCCACCGGGGCCACCCGCGCCGCCCGCACCGCCGGCGTTGGCGAGCAATTGCGAGAAGTCCATGCCACCGGGTCCGCCCATGCCCATGCCGGGCATACCGCCCATTCCGCCCATGCCGCCCATTCCGCCCATGTCAGGCATGCCGTCGACCTCGGCGGCCTCCTCCTGCTCGTCCTCGTCGACCCACTTGTCAAAGTCGGTCTTAATATAGTGCAACTTCAACTTCTCCTTCAAAAGACGGGGCCAGAACTCGGCCTGCGCCTCCTTCTTGCGCAACACATACGCGATGTGGCTGCCGCTCTCGCTCTTGTGCGAGTTGTCCGGGTCGATCTCAGCGAAAAACTGCAACAGCAACTCGTAGTCGGTGGCCTTGTCTGCAGACTGCGCCGAGAAGGTCAACGAGTCCGCTGTTAACTCCGTCTTGACGTTGATGGGGTCCTGCACTTGGATGGTCAAGTAGACGACATTTTTTTCAGGTTCGCTCTCGCTCGAGCGCTGCGCCCATAAGACAACAGGGTGGACGGCCATTGTGATTTTGAGGGTGGAAATGGGGTAAGGTGATTCTCCTGTATTGTGTGGAATCAACTAGCTGGGCAGTCAATTGCAGTTTGTGCTTGTCTGGTGAGCGCAATTGGTCTTTTGTACGGCTTCTGTTTCGTACTTAGCGTGGTGTTGAGGCGCTATTACTCGTGGAACTGGAATATTATAGAGGAAAAATGGGTGGAGCGGGTGCGCACTGAGTCTCTTATATAGTGGCAGGCGTTTTTCGAGAAGCTTCGATCGCGTGTGCCATGGGTGGGTGGTCACGTGATTTGATTGGTATTGGTGATTGGTGACTGGTGATTGATTAGTGGGGTGTGTGTTTGTAAGGTGTCAGGGTCTTCTTGATTTTACGTTATTTATTTTCATAATTTTCTTCTTGATATTCCTGGTCAGTGTGGCAGCTGGAGGGATCGATTACCAGTTACTGAATAGCTATTGCACATCTCATGAATTCGCAATAATGAACTCTAGAATACTAATGCCAGATCCATTGAAATAGGATGGATTAGACGAGATGATGATGGGGACTTAGAAATAAGTTTCCATACACTATATCAAGTTATCGAATATTAAAGATTAAGAGGATACAGCTGATGCAGCAAAAACAGTATTACTACCAGCCAGCTAATAAATCGAGGCACTACATGCACACCTTGGTAAATGAAAGTATATAGTGATAAAGAATATGACCGATGATCACACTATTTTTTAATCAGTATTTTTTGAAAGGCTGCTGTCAGCTTAATTCGACTGGCTGTATAAAGCAGCTATGATGAAGTGTTAGATTGTTTGATGTGTACTCTTAAGCTGGGCTCGAAGGATCACTTCAAATGGTCTCTTCAAAAGGTCTATGACATTCGATAGAATGATTAGAAAGAACTTTTTGTCTTTTTTAGCTTTTAATATGAGTCCTATATGGTTCAAAAGTGAGCCCTTTTGGATCTGAATACACAGCAAGCTTAAGTTGAGAAATATAAATCACCATATTAGGCTCAGGATATGGAACACGTTGTAGATTGAGCATATGAGTTCTTATTACTCAGTCAAACAAAGATTTAGAGCAGACTAACTTTTCCCGTTGACACGGGCAACTCATAAAGATACGGCAATTCCACTGACTAGATCCTTGTCCTTGAGCCAGCAGGTGAGCTCGGGTCTCCACAATGAGGTTTATGTTTGGCAAGATACCAGTCTGCATTTGGTAGTATTAGCGAGAACAAACAGTATATATATTTTGTGTACACTTTCAGTTTGTGTCTCTAGTAACCCTCAATCCGTCTGATAGAGACTTTCACAGTTGGACAACAATCAATACCTGTATGTGCAAGTGCATGGTCGAACCATCAGGTGACAATTGCAACCCAGGAATGACAAATGTGAACGGGTGATACATCAGCTGACGGGATGGCAAAACCAATGACTGCCTGACGAACTAGTTGACTGACATCACGCGGCTGGGAATTCTCAAACCTCTTTTCTCTGTACTGAAAGAGACATATGGTACGTCCCAGTGTAAGCGAGAGATGATATCCTCACTTTTCAGGGTAGGTTTATACCAACGATGTAGTATCACCGACTCAATGTGATCAATTTAATTATTCTGAAACTGTCTACATACACGGGTCTTTAAGCTATTCCAGTGCAGGCTTGTTAGTAAGCAGTATTTTTAGTATTTTCGCGATATTCTTGCTGAAAAGATATTCTTAAACGATAATTTCATATTTCTGTTTATTTATTCTATTTTAAGCTGTCTCAAGTATTCCTAGTATTCACCAAGAAGGTGCATCCACACCAATAGGGGAGAGCGAAAGATCCTCATATCATGACCGATTAAAACCGCGAGAACGTATTACGATTACTCCAAACGATACTCGCGTATTTGTTCCCTTTTTACAAAGAATTGAATGTAACTTCGTCGTCATCAGAAATGAGGAAAGGCTCTTTCTCCAGCTTATCACCAGCTTCGGAATCTCCGTGATCTTCCATCTTCTTTCCACCTTCGTCATCCAGAAAGTATGCATCACTCTTGTTCAGCTCTTCGTCAGTGACGTATGCCCCTGAGGATCCCTCAATTGAGTCTAAAATGTATTATAGGTTTTTCTATAGAAGTATAGATTTTGTAGCTTCAGGTGGGAGCCCCCTATAATACAATTGATTCTTTGAAAAAAAAAAAAAAAAAAAGAGCGAAAGTCCCTCTGATTCCAGTCACATTGTATGATTATGCGACAAACCTTCGAAATGTCAGACGGCCGACTCCTTCTACCTAAGGATAAGATGCATCAAGGTCTGGATCCGGAATATTGCCCCTCAACTTTCGAATCGCCAACATTCTAATTGTCTCTGGCGATGAACGGCTTCTTTTGTCCGTTAGCACTTCATCTTGGAGAAAAGAGACTCAGACAGGTCGGACATTGCTGGAGTATATAAGACGTCTTTTGCCATCTCATAGATGACGGGATACATAGCTTTTCAGGATCCTCGTTCTTCATAAAGGCAGTTCATACTAATGAGCTCAGATTTAAGCCATCATTGAACGTTACTTCATTCTTTGTATGCAGTGAACGTTTCTGCTTCATTCAGAACTCTTTCTTGCATTTGAAGAGTTTAATTAAAGCTTCTTTAACGGATTTAAAGTGGATGCTGGTACCACGTGTTTCCCGAGCATGTCAACAAGGATCAAGCACTGTGGCGATGTAGTGAGTTTAAGCAATTCAATTCTACAAAACCGGATATGGTCACCAGTGCTGCGTCGTAGGCGTCGCAAACATCACAAAGATTTCCGATCTTTTATCGTTTACTAAAAAATCAGTATCTTGAAGCTGACCGTCTTTTTCACAATATTTAACTTTCTCTAAGCCCACAGAATGAGCCAAATCTTTGAGAAATGCCAAAATTTTGCTCTACGTGCCCGCAAAATACTTCTTCCCCTTGTAACCACATTTCTCAGTTGAAAAATTGATGCTTCAGAAGGCGCAGACATGGCTGGAATTGCCAGAATGTCTCTGACCATCTGAGAAAAAACACCAAAATCTTCTTCTCCAGCTCGATGAAAGCGTTTGGGTTCTCTGATTATCGGCTCTGTTTTTGACTCTAGATAAGATATAAGTTCGTCATCCTCGTCGTCAAGATTTCCATCTCAAGAAAGCAACCGGAGCGTTTATTAAGTTCCAGACTGAAGGGGTTTCAAAAGATTTTCGTGCCATTGAATTTCAAGAATGCAGAATAAAATAGACAAGACAAGCGAGAGCGTATCGCTCGAAAGAATACAGCGCTAGTGTTTTACGCTTTGGTTTCTCAAGGACATCATTACTTGACAGTCACGTCAATATCGTGACTTGAGTGTTGCAAAAGTCCAAATTCCTAGCTTCTTCGGTTTCTCTGGAACCACCCAATTGGAGCCAGCCTGTTTCACATTGTTCACACCTTGTAATTTGCCGGGAATTCGTAAATGTATTGAAAAGCTTACGAGTTTATTACTAGCGAAGGGCCTGTCGTTATCGCAGCTACTATTACGAAAAATCGTGAACGTTGACAATATTGACGCTGATTTTACTATGCGAGTCAACACTGTCTGGCACACACTTCCTGAGCTTCCACAGGGAGCACGGATGTTCCATAGATTTTTGAGTGTTGTTTCCTTCAAGCAAATTGGATATCTGTGTCACAAACGATATTGTCAACCTGCTGTCTGACACTTCCTTCCTTAAAGCTTTTTTAGTGTAAATTCAACAAGGCTGAGAAGGAGCAAGTTGAGATATTGTCTCCCCATCTCTTTGGCTATATCCAAGTATTTGAGTTTCGAGCTCTGTTATTTGGCTCCGCTTGGTCGTTTAACGCGGAGCTGGGATAATCCATCGACTCGAACCCTAAGATTGGGCAGTTGCAGACATTTGTCTTATGGCAGCTAAGGAAACAAAAAAGCTGCGTCGGACAGAAGAAAGCTATGAATGTATTGGGTCCCAGCGCACACTACCGCCATTGTAACAATTTTCCCACGCTGCAATAGGGCTTAAGCCCTTGAACAGCCAGAAGGTCTGGCTTCATACTGCACGCTTCACATATAAAAGAGTGCTTGAATACTTTTTGAGATATATTAAAAATACTATAGCAATGCCATGATTCATAAATTGAAGCCAGAACTGATCAAAACGTTGGCTCTTTATACATACGTAAGCTTCCCTGTCTTGAGAATAATTGCAGGTATTGAATGAAAACGAGAAGGTGGACACTGAGTGTGAATCAAAGGCACCAATGAGCTGGCCGACAAGTCAAGCGAGAGTTGGAACAAGGCTTCCGAAAACTCCGTCGAGGACATGAGCAACCTTGAGTTCGACGACGTCCGCGATGCCATTGTCGAAGAATTATATGAGAGCATTACCAATATCTGTGCAAGAAACTTCACGTTCAGATGAGTGATATAAATCTCGCTTCAGGGGACAAAGAAGACAAAAATGAAATGGTGGGAAGTCAGAATTGCTCGACGAATGTTCCAAGATGTTTTTGTCGGGGTAATTTCAAAAAAGCAACTTCACCAGCTTGATTCTCACACGTCGAGTCAATTTTCAAAACTTGCGAAAGGCCTTGCGAAGGACCTTGACTAATCATACATTATTTAAACACCAAAAGCACATTTTCTCTCGCGGCTGGCTACGTTCGCCAAATGTTAGTGTTCTCAAAAGAATATTAATAATAACTGAGCATTGCCATATTTCTCGCGTAGAGTACTACTTACTAACAAGCCTGATGTACACTAGAACTATTGCAGCTAGCAGTAAACAAGGTGATGGAAGCCAGTACTACCGTTTTCCCTAATATACTACCAAAAACGGTCCATCATCTGCCCCTCAAAATACCATAGGAGTCATTAGTATAATAAAATCAATATCTTACCTGTAAGGCGTCACATTTTACATGTTCTTCTTAGACCTGTACTGACAAATTGAATAGTTGCCCTCCCTCATAAGCATGGACGAATACATAGTAAAGAAAGACCCACACGAATTACTAGAAAGAACTCAAATCTAAACCTTTCTGGAATCATGCGTGGGGGCGCTATTTCGATCCAGCAACTATGAGCCTTCTCAAATGAGCCTTCTCAAATGAGCCTTCTCACAAAGTCGAGGATTAGAAGAAACGCAAATTGAAAAATCTTGTGTTGCTCAACGCCTTGGCCGATCGTAAAATATCCACCGCCTTGCCAGAACTTCTAACGCCTGACTCCTGTAACCCTTATTACCCACGAAAATCCACGGATACAATGCCAACCGAAACGAAAACATGGATGACGGAACTCCACTGCGAAACGGTTGCGATTGCGGTTGCGGTTGCGGTGCAAACGGTTGCAATCCGGCACACAGATACCAGTATCCTGTACACAGCGCCTCGCCCAGGCTTCCCCAGATTCCACATTCCAATCCATCTTCTCTGTCTTCTCCATCCGTTATAAACATAGTTCATGTTAGGCAAGTTGCCCCTAGAGATCCAGGTACGTCTTCTCCAGCAGACCCCCGGAGACCTGCTCAAGTACACGAGCTCGCACTTCTACTTGCTATACAATGACTTGTTTCTCGATAAGTTGGTGCGGACGTTTGGGGAGAGCGCGGTATCGATATTGGTCAAGGTATACCCGTGGCTCCGCACGTACATCAAGTCTTTGGACAGTTTCCGGCTCCGATCTCGGGAAGTCATTAGCGAGCGCCGCGTGTTGCGGGACTTGGCCTGTAGTTCTGAACCCGTAAGCGAAAGTAACATCACCATGGCCCAGTATATAGGCGATTCCTGGCGATATGTGTACGCGCTCTTTAAGAACAAGCGCATGTTTGCAGAGTACGCCGATTACAAGATCGACGAGCCCACCAACTATGTGTACAACCATTACGTGGAAATCAACCGCACGTATCTTTTGTCGTACTGTAAAACCGCGTGGTTGGCGCCGGGCCGGTACAACTTGAATATAGGCTTGGTGGTCAAGCACGGAAGTGGGCTCGGCACCACCAAGTTCGAGGTGAAGTACCGCGCCGAGGCGGGCGACGACACCGTGTTGACGTTCTACCCGCCGACCAACATCAAGGAGATCTTGCCCAAGGGGCAGTTTTGCTTTTTGAAAATTGCCGAGTTTGACATTCCCAAGTGCCCGCAAAGCGCCGGCGTTTCCTCGTCCCACCACCATCAGCAGCTCCATAAGATCCAGCTCACCATGGAGGAAATCGGATTGTACTTGAAGTCTGGGTTCAGCATTTTTTTCATCGACATCTCGCTGCCGTCGATGATCTTCAACGACTATGATCTCCTTTACTACTCGTGCCAGGAGTCTAACTATAAGTATTTCATCAACTTGCCCCTCAAGAACCTCTATAAGGCGCTCAATCACGCGCAAAATGGCGGCGACGACACCTACGACAGCACGGGGCCGTACGGCGTGGGAGATCCGTGTGAAATCGACGCCGAGTATACACACGAGTACGATCTCGATTGTTCCCTGGAGGCTGCCACTTCCGACGAGCGGCTTCTAGCGTACGCCGACTTTTTCTTCAAGAACACCTTCAACCAGCGGGACTTCAAGTTCAACACCGCCTACCAGAGGCGGCAGTTTGTGAACCGGTTCGGGGAGTTCAGCCCAAATCGGAAAGAGGGGGGACACAGCGCGTGTTCGTATGACCGAGAGGGCCTTAAGTGGAGAATCCCCATCCTCGGGGAACTCTAACTCATCTCTGAAGGGGTTCCATGACATGGAAGCCCCTTCGTTAGCTTCCACCAGCACCTGCCTCGACGTACTGTGCGTATAGCACATGGTCCTCGGGCTTCAAGAAAATGCCTGCGATCAGCCCATCCCGGGGCCTGATATTTGTCGTGAAATCCTGGTAGAGCTCGGCATCGCCCAGAGAGGTTTTCAAGTCCGGCTTATAGGCGTGATAACTAGGCGGAGGCATGGCGGGCGGCTCGAAATGAGCTCGGTAGACCCCAAAATCCGACTCGTTCACCGTGTTTTCGCCATTCGCTTTTTTGGCGTAAAATGCCTGCATTTCATGTGCCACGTTGTTATCGGTTTGGGGCTTTGGTGCTAGTGTTGGCACGAACAAGGCGGATCTCTTCTGGTCGCTGGTTTTCGTGCCCGATCTGCTCCGCCGAGGAGTATTCTTTGCTGCCTTTTCCTCATTTTCCATCTGTCGGTACTCATGAAGGTGCAAGTTCTCCTCAAGAGTGTCTTCTTCATCCACATCGCCGCCGCTCTGCTCTTTGCTGCCCTGCTTTTTCTTGTAAAAGGGTTTTCTTGTCTCAAAAGGACTGTAGTCGAAATTTTTGGGCGCCGCGTTGAGATTGGAGGGGAAGTACCGCACGTTGGAATTCATGTTGAATTGGAAAAGGTCGCCGAAAGACTCGAACTTTTTCTGCCCATAGCACTCGTTGAACCAGTTGTCGGCCGAGTCAATCATGGCCTCTGGTCTCTTGTACCCCTCGGAATAGTAATCCTGGGAGGTTTCGCCCTCAGCGGCGTCCGTATGCTCGAAAAAACTGGAATTGTACCAGTGCTGGTAGCTGGGTTTTTCGTTGAGAGGGGGAGGCAGGATGCCGTTGTGCAAGTAGTAGTCGTTCTGGAGCTCCCAGAGCTTCAACTTGTTCGGCTCATACACATAGTTGCCCAAAAAGAGGTTGATTGCCTCCTGCCGTATCAGGTCCATGAACGAGTTGGAGTAGATTCTTTTGATGCTGTTGAGCACGTCCCGTGTGTGCGACGACCACTGGTTGATCCGCCGGTACGAGTCCATGGTGTTGACAAGATTGGAGCCCCCATACTGCACTGCAATGGTGTCGCCATGATCATGAAAGATTTCTGTGAGAATGTTAATGAGATCGGAGTCATAATCCAAATCGGTGGCGGACCAGATCAATCCCAAGCTTTGGAGTTGGTGCGAGAGTGCCTCCTTGCAAATGATGAACTGGGCGGCGTTGGTCCGGTCCAAGCAATCGATGCAGTTGGTGCGGATGATACCACGTTGCAACTTGGTAGATGCGAGGTCCTTGCCGTTATGGAAGAAACCGGTTTGTTCAATGGCGTTCTTGGCGATTTTCTGCAAGGGCGTGATCACGTCTAGGTTCTTTTTGGAGTGCTTGGACATGTCGAACGAGTGGTACTGGAGCTTCTTGTGGTGAGGCAAGAACTGGTTCAAGTACGTAACGCAGCTCTCGAAATGGTGGTTCAACTTCAGCTCACGCGGCTGTTTCTCCTTGGTTTTGATCAAGTTCAAGATCACCACCGGCAGGCCGTAGCGCAGGAAAAGATTATTGAAGTGCATGGCCGAGCTTTGGTAAAACGGATCGGACAAGTTGATTTCGATTGGCGGCTTCGGGAGCCGGTTCAAGTCCTGCGTCCAGTACAACGGGATCAGGCCCCGGTGCTGCACGAAACTGGTGTACCGTGGATTTGCATAGAAGCCGTACTTGGGGTCGTGGAACGACGACGTCAACATATCCGAAACGATCTGTTCGGTCTCGACCTCGTTGGCCACATTTCCCCTATCATTTACGCCTCTTTTCAAGAATCGGGCTCCCGCATAGTGATGCGACCGCCGCGCAATGATAGTGATATAGATCTTGCGCCCGTATATGGAGATGTTGGCCTGGTCAATGAAGCCATGGATGATGGGCTGGAACCACTCGAAAGTCGCGATTTCCTCCTGTTTGAGCACGGGTTCGAGGAGCAAACTGTTCCAGATGAACCTTTCGTTGTGTACAGACGCACTGGCGCCCGATTTGCCGTTTTCCGTTGGTGCGTCCGCGTGTCTGGCCGCGTTTCGTCGCTGTGCCAAAAACTTGTGTTGCAACGAGTTGGTGAGGTCGTACGTGTAACTGAAATAGAACGTGCGGCCCAAATCAAGGTACTTGAAGATCAGCAAGAGCCGCTCCTCGTCGCTGTACTTATCTGGGCGTCGGTACTTGAAGTTGAGGGGGACCAATTTGGTCTCGTCGATATGGTAGATATAATGGCCCCCCAACACTGCAACCTGACTACATTTGGTGACCACAAGCAAGTAGTACTCCCGGGTGAACTTGATGAAGCCGAGAAGACCAAACGCCTGAGCCACTTTGTGGATCCCGCCCTCAATGGACTCATTGAGTCCCTCCAAAAGCCCCGCCATGTCGTTCCTGGTATAAAAATAGCTGCGGATTTCGAGGATCGCGGGTGGTTCGCGGGGATCGGCATCGGCGGTGATCTCGATGATCCGGAACAACGTTTCCCGCGCATTGCTGCCCACGATATACATTGTCGTTGCTGAGTTATAGATGGTGAACTTCTGAAGAATGAACCGTTTGGTGCCTGGATCGGGTCCTGACTCGCGGGAATTGCGTCCCAGCTCGCCAGTCTCCTCGAAATCTTGATCGTGGTACGAGTCATATATCTGGCTGTCGTCGCCGAATTCGTCGCCTGTTTCCTGAAACCCCTCGAACGCCATATCCAAGTTGTGTTGCTCGGGTAGTTCATCTACGATTACGGAAGGAGAACGCGAGCCTGGCGTCTGCGGTTCTGGGCGCAGCGCCCGCTCTGCTCCGTTTTCGCTCAGCATGTATTGGAGAGAATGGGTCAGATCGGAGGTGTTCTCGCGAGGATACCGGCGTCTTGGGCTGTTCTGTTGTGGGGTCGTGTTTGGTTGACTGTTAGGGTGCACCGTTGATGTCGCGCGCACGTGACGCGGAGGGACAGTGAGCCTGAGGAAAAATGGGTGCAAATATTTCTAGGGTTTTGCCTCGGCAGATGCGACGAGTGAGTTTTGAG
Source organism: Metschnikowia corniflorae (assembly GCA_030581935.1). Taxonomy (NCBI): domain Eukaryota; kingdom Fungi; phylum Ascomycota; class Pichiomycetes; order Serinales; family Metschnikowiaceae; genus Metschnikowia; species Metschnikowia corniflorae. The sequence goes on from JAKTWD010000574.1 coordinate 51,629, forward strand.
GGTATTCTGGAAAACAGGTAAATTGGGTAAGTCCATTGAAAATTTAAGTGGCATCGCAGAGCCTGTGAGATTTCCACGACTTGGGAAGTCTCGGATCTAGAGCGAAGGCTGTGCTTTCGTTTTCCTTGGACTACCACTACGATGCAGCAATTTCGCAGTCTTGTTGGAATCGGCGCACATCCAGACTCCGACCTGAAGTGGAAATCACGAAAACTGTGCTGCCAGCAATATGAAGCAAGTCAGATCTTCGATAGTCTATTTTTGGAATACCAGCATAAGAAGAGCAGCAAGACCTAAGCATTAGAACAGATAATCCTGCAGTAGAGGCATTTGCATGCATCATATATTAGTAGTCGGGAAACTGTGAAGATAGTGTAGGTAGAAGAATGTGGAATAGAGGTATGAACTTGCAAAACCTGATACACAATATACCAGAGATAAAGGAGGAGCCTCGAAAGTTGATCACAAGATGTATTTTGATGAGGCAGATCCCCGGCCAATAAAGACAACTCTTGACATGGACCGGCACGTGAGCGCAGAGAGCGTGGCCGGGATACAACACCCGTACACCAGCTTAGGGTGGGCAGTCGAATCGGGCGAAATCTGGAGCAACACGGTATTTTTATGAGTTATTTGTGATGCAGTCAGCATGCTGAGATTATGCCCCTAGTTGCAGCTTAAAATTTCGTGCTTGTGGTGTGGGATCAAGTGTGGAAAAACATCACTCTAGATAGGGTGAGTCGCACCATTAGGTCGTCTCTCAATCATGGCATTTCAATCTCCTTTGAGACCTGAAAGAGTCGTGGCTCTTGTGATTGAAATTCGCAAATCTAGCGATGGACTGATGTTGTATGGGCCATGTTGAATGTGTCATGCTGTATGTGTAATGCTAGAAAAAGCTCAATTGGAATCTCTGGACTTTCTTATTTTGCAACCGTCCACGAGTCCAATCACGTGCATATATCCGATATGCTCGTGTATGCTCTGCAGGCAGCAAAAGGGCTTTGACTATTTTTTCGTCATATGAGAGATAGTCTTTTGGTGGGTGTTGATTGGTGGCTCCAAAGTTGAAATGGAAATCCAATTTAACTCGTCAGCCAAGTTTGAGTGAGAATCTGGTGTCTTGGTCAAATATGGCGACCCGAAGAATGCAATGGGCGGTTCTTTGAATCCCATTTATTTGCGAGAAGGCAAAAGACTTCTTGTGTACTTCATCAATGTCTATTCAAATCTTGATAGTTGTGAGCGGAAGTTCACTTGCTTTGCTTGTGGGCACAGCAATTAGCGAGAGTTATTCGACGCTTTCTGTACAAGTGCCCTCTTCTGCCAGAATCAATAACTCGAAGCTTTTTAAAGCCGGGAGCAAATTCTTGGAGCATTCTTGAGGCGCGAACTGGTCCTTGAAGCTTCTAATTAGTCAGGAAATCTTTCTTCAACAGTTTCACTAGATTCATATTCTGTCAAGCCCGGTATGAGCTGCGTTGTTGGCCAAAAACAAAATCTTTCTGATGAATGAATATCTGTGACGTCAAGACACATGACATTGCAAAAACGTTAATAATATACCCAAGTCTCGATCGGTTATATTCATGATGTGACGTAGTGACAAAATGTGTTTCAGCATTTGGCGTTGACTCCCCTAACTTGATTCTTGCTGCCATCTTAGCTCCAAAGAATGCCTCTTTCAACTTTTACTAGAAATATAAAAAATTCACTAACTTCATAACCTCGTACGTGGGTAGCGTGCACATTGGCACTTTTTTAAAAAGAAAACAGAAACACCATATTACGGAAAAAAATCTCTGGACTAGGTCCGCCGACAAAACAACTATATCACTATAGAAAAAACCATAATATGTCGTAACCACATTTCAGGTGTGAATGCTCACCCTCGGACACCGGTATGCTCGGACCCCGGTTGAACTGGAGAGGCACGCGACGCATTTCATTTCAAGAAGATAAATACACCTTCTTTTCACCCTAGGTGATACCAAGAGATAAGAAATCGAAAAATGATTTGCTCGAGTAGGATTTTAGGATAGCCGTCGGCGGTCAGGCTTTTCAAAATGGTCAGTGTGTATCTGATCGTCCAGCCGCAAGGCTGTTTAGGTGTCCCTCCTCGACTTTCAACGATCGAAGACAGGGATGGCCTTCCAGGGCCGAAATGCAACCCCTTCAGTGTAAATTGACAATTTTGAAAAATAGACGCTTGCCTTTTTTATTGCCGAAAGGGACGCGATTGCACATGCCCCAATCTTGGAGGACTTCAGAGAAAAACTAAAATCTTCTCGCGGGGCGAGGCGACGATTCCGGACATAGTAGGCCGGAACTGTCCAGTAAAATGTCAAGCGAAGTCCTCTCTAGAGGCTTTTCTATTAAGTGTGCGTTAGCGGAAGACCCAAAAAAACCATCAGTTGGTTCGGCCTTGGGATCAAGACTAAGACTGAAAATTGTAGTGATGAAGATGATGTTTATAATGTGGACGAGATTGGCTTCATGATGGGGATGGTCGATTCAGTAGTGTCGTGTACTAAACATAGAGGACCTCCCTTTATGTTTCTTCTAAAATCAATAAAAAAATGCAAACCGGGGAAAGAGAGTGGGTGACATCAATGTAATGCGTGACAGAGCACCGAGGTTCGACAAGGTTAATATCCTCCGTGAATTTTCATTAGTCAGGCATATTAATAAATCGAGGACTGTGTAAAAAGCTTTTCGGGCGCCGGATTATTGCTTGCAAATGCCGATCTTGTACTCGCCGAACTTGAAACTCGCTTTGAAATGTTCACACCGACAGCAAGCCCCGAGCACGTTTGGAATCCTGCAACACCACCAAACGCCCGTAAATTGAGTATGCAAATGAAGCTTTTGAAAGCTTCGGGAAGCGAGATCATGTGAACTGTGCCATAAATGTATGCATGGGTTTCCCATGGGACCAAAGATAAACCTGCTTGGAGATCGGTATACATATGACCAAATTTCATATGATACAGGCTGTTCTAGTGAGTATGGTACTATTGGTGAATGTGATAGCTCAAGCATCAAAAAGCATTCTATTATTCTATTCAGGAATTTTACGGACACGTCAGAACATCTCTCAGTCAGATCCTCACCTTTCTGCTCATATAGAGACCGACACGTTCAATCGTCGGCCATAGAGAAACTCTAGCGAGAGTTGAAAGTGTGAAACATCCTGATTTCGTTCTAACGGAAACACTGTAAAAGCGTTTCGATCGATTGTCTTGTCATCATATGGGCAGAAGTGTAAAGTGACGGCAGTTATACATACAAAGACATCCTCATGGACCCGAGTGCCTTGTGAAATTCGGCACTCAATAATGGATCTGTTATTAAAGAGCTTTCCTAAATGTGGGAGCTTTTCTAGCTATAAT
>JAKTWD010000575.1:0-54492 GCA_030581935.1 Metschnikowia corniflorae
CTGGTGCTGTCCAAATGTAACTTTGATTCTGAGAGTCTTTGTTTTATTGAAACCGCCAGCGGCTAACTAAGTCAATGGTAGTGAAGATATAGCACTATATTGGGCTTATATTGCTCCTCCAATACGATGCTTTCACAAAGAAAAATATAATTCGTACGAAACTTTGTAGGGAATACTGTTATGTGCAGGTCGCCTGCCCCAGCAGTTTGGGCCCTGACGAATTCCCCAAACAATCTCGAAATATTTGTGTTTCAGAAAGCGAATATGATCTACTAATCAAACTCAACTTTCTAAAGTATCAATTCCGTAAACCTTCACTCTATGTGGCTATGTATAGGGGACCGGATTTTGGCGTGCTACGTCTCGGCTGCAAAGTATGGCTGCGGTATCATAAGTATCGATGTAATCGTATTTCTCGCGATATGATGGAGAATATTGAGCATAATGCATATGTAGTAATATGGAATTACTGCTCACGTTTAAGGTTTCATTTTGACCGTTCTAGGCACGTTGATTAAAGCAATTTATCCATGATCTGTAGCGTTGTTAGTTACGGTGATGATGGCGAACACTAAATGTATGGTTTATTCCAATACTTTAAAGCTGAAGAGATATTCATCATGGTCTGAGCCCGGAAACTTGCCTCTAACTTGAGTATTGTCATCTCATAATTGGAGAGCGTAGCTCTTCGAGATCTGTAGTACTGTCAAGCATTACAATCCTTGTCTTGTCTCTTTTCATCTAACTACATCACAATTTGTTTTCATTTACGATCGACCCGTTCTTTATGACGACGATGGTAGAAATGGACACGGATCTGAGCCATCATTGATTTTTTGTTGTTTCTTGCATGTAGTGGAAGTCTCATCCGTACCCCGTCTTGTACTTATCAAAGAGTTCAACTAGCGCTTCTTGAACGGCATCTACAAGGGAGATGGTAAAAGTGCATGCACATTCCTTATGTAAAGTATCAGAAATTATGAAACATGCCTAAGATCTTTTTTCTCGAGGATATTCCTATGTTTCTCTTAGCAAGTAGCAAGAGTACTTTAGTAATACTAAAGCAAAATTCTCGCGACAAACCTCAATTGCTGACAAGACTGGTCTGGACACGTTGGCAAGGTTTGGCGAATTTTACCAGCTACTAATTTGAGAGAGTCATTTATGAAACTCTTGTGACCTTTCAAAATCGTGAAGAAATAAAAATCACTAAGATGCACTTGGGTGAGATGCTTGCTCCTGCAAATACCACATACAACCTGCTCAACCTCATTTGGTTCTTGAGGGTTGCCACTCCTGGCGAGACAGTGCCTCGGGCCATATTCCAGGCCACTCAGGCGGGCCGATGAAAAATAGGTAGCCCACTGAATATGTAAGTTTTGGGCAAGGAGTCCCCGTGATGAATGCATTTTCAAAACTCCAGATTCCATAGAAGGTTCTTCTATAGAATGTATAGTTTTGCTGCAACCAGGCCTGTACAGAGACTGATCCACAGCACCCCTCAGTGTGATGTTTCTTTGTAAAAATTCTCGTTCTTGGTAGAGACGATATCCGTTAAATGCTTGCTCAAATTCACGAAGATTGTCAGCCAATTAAACTATGTAACTGACAGTTTGCGCCAATTTTGCACCCAATTCCAGCGATGCCATCGCATGTTAGCTCCCATTTGAGGTAGTACTGGGCAGCAAGCAGATGATTGGGTATAAAGTCGGACACAGCTGTTCAATTAAATTTGAAGAGGGGAATTATGAAATTTAATAATGCACATGAAATCAGAAAGCAGGAATCCAGAAAGCAGGAAATTGAAAGCAGTGTAATGTGGTGTACAGGATAGAGAGACGCGATGCGGAATGGAACCGAGAAGGTATGTGCTGTATCGCCCCACAATTGATCAAACAATTTTGCGGTTAGCAAATCTTGGAGTTAGAGAATTATTTGGATCGTATCGGCGAAGTTCGTTTATTGAGGTAAAAACGATCGGAGGATAATTCATCGCCACAAAATCATGAAAACTTTTAATTACAAATTACATTAATAATGCACATTTATTGCCTGTCTTACCCGTAGCATCAGGAACTCGATATCTCAAAACAACATCAAAAAACACGGGATATCATTTTTCACTTTAAAAAAAAAAAAAAATTACGAAACGATCCGATCGATAAATTGATCCAGCTTTCATCATACACCAGTCAATATTCAAGCCTTTATTTTCTACAAACACCGCACATTTGCACCACTTCTTTCATCAGTCTTTCACAGATGCTCTGCGCACACAACGTTGGCCGTGCCATTTTTTCTCTTCGCGCACGACTGCTCTACTTGGCTTCTACCAAACAGGATTCTACCATACCGAAGACGAGTCAAGTCAACAGCTTCGAATCGTACAAAACCCTCCACACCACCCGCACATCATGGCAAAAGGTGCTCTCAAAGAATACTTGAAAGGCTTGCCCGGCCACAAAATTTTGAGACAGGTCGCACGATTGAACCTCGTAGCAGGTGACTCGACCACCGCTTTCAAGTTCGGTCCAGACGTGAAAAAACTTGAGCTCATGATCATGCACAAAGTCGCCCACCGCCGTATGGTCGGGTTGAACCATTTCTGGAAATGGAACTTGCCCACGTTGAAATTCCACAACGACAACGTGGATTTCGTAGTCACCAGAGTCGTGCCAGAACAGGCAGAAGATTACCCAAATGTGCCCTGTGCTTTTTTTATTCACAGAAGTAAAGACGATATTGTCAGACTTGAGTGCAACAACCGCTCGCCGCTGTGGATTCTCCGCAATCTTGTCAAGGCCACCAATGCCACCCCGGTGCCCACGAGCGAGATCCCACACATTCCATTGCCCAAGGTGAGACTACAGTAATCGACGAGCCGACACTGTCTTGTATATAGCTTCACGTTGGATGTAGTTGTGTATGTGAATGAAATTTGGATTCAGTCTGGGGTGTGTTCGTTTCGTTTGATGTAAAGTCTGCCTGAGAATCGCGGACACAACCAAGAGCTTTGGGGTATTAGAGAAATTCGAGGAAACATCACCATGCGCTTCTCAATGATGAGAGCTTGATTGCTTTGGATCCTTCGACTGAACAGATGATTCATCAAGAAATGTTTGTATGCTTGACTCGTATAACTTTCGTAAAGCACGGCAACCTGACTTCCCTATCTTAGGCACACGGCGACAACACCCAGTAGTGTAACGGTCATCCAGTCACCTCTGTGTTAAAGCAAAAGACAGATCCTACCCGCAAGTCACACAGAATTTTCCAGTACCATCATGTTTTCAAGAACTGTAGAAGTGCGTCTTTGCCCTTGGCCTGAATAAGCATGCGGATCTGCTGAAGCTCATCCATTTCCGCGGCAGAAATATCTGAACCAACTTCTTCGGCCATTTTCGAGGTACCGTTCGCATCCAGCAGCGCACTCTCACGCTTTTTGTGGATCCCGAGAAGGGCGGTCACAGCCTCCATGTCCCTTTTGTCCTCAGCACGAGCACTGTGGTCGTATCCTCGAATGTCCTTCAAAATCGACCGTTTCTTGTGTTTCGCTTTCTGCAAAAAGTCCAACACGAGCTGTTGCTCGGGCACCCGATAAATAAACGGTTTCTGGTCCGGGTCATCGGCGCTGGTCATGAGAAGTAGCCGCGCCAGATCCTGCGACGCTTTTGCGACAATGCGGTCTGGCAACGCATAGTTTTGAAGAAACGCAGGCGTCACGTTTTCGCCCGATTCGGTGTCGTCCTCGGGATACGGGCTGCTCTCGGCCTCGCGAGCGAACGTATCAACGTTCCCGGTGTGTCTGGAGAAAAAACTCTCGTCTTCGTGCTGCCGGTATTCGTCGAGCCGCAGTTTCAAGGGGTTGGCCAAGTAAGGCTGCCCGGTCTGCTTGACTAGAAAGTTGTTTGCAATCGAAAGCTTCAAGAAGTTATTTTGCGCCGCAGCATCGAGCACCAACGCGTCTTTGAAGCTGCGGCGTTCCGTCCAGAAGGCAGGAAAGAGCAGTTCCACGTGATTCGGACACCTCCATTTCTGACCCTTTGTTTTCGCCAGACACATCGGCACGTCCAAGCAGTCTAAGTGCCACAGCAAAGGGCAATAGTCGCAAAACGCAAGCGTGCGGTGTTGTAGCCCCGAGAGCCCGCACCTATGGCACATATATGGGGTTCCTTCCTTATCGTAAAGGTCGTCGATATCGAGGCTATCGTCTTTGTTGAAGCCGGGAATCTGGGCCCCGTTAGCTTTGGTATAGGATACCTCTGGCTTCACCAGAACATCGCTGTATGTATGACTGTCCCCTGTGGATACCCCTATGAAGGTATCATCGCGTAACCGTTTGGGCAAACGGAACTCGGCCGGGTTGCGTCCGTGTATAGAGTTCAACATTGGCCCAAACATGCCCACATCGTTCCATGCTTTGTAGCTGGTTAGTCCTAGCCGCGCCCGGCACTCGTTACAGTTCCAGTTATCCTCGGGAACGTCCCTCAAAGGAGGGTCAAAACAGAGGAGATGAAACGACTTCGGACATGTGTCACAGCAGATGAACACACCGGTGCCGCCGCAAGTGAAGCAGAAGTCGTCGTTATCGTTCGGGTCCGAGTTCGGCTCGGGAATCTCCGCGACACTGGTGCTCCCTATCAAAGCATTCGACCGTTTGGGCAGGATGATCTTGATCCGCTTGACCGAAAACGAGCCGGGGCTGTTTTGGCCTTTTTTCGTTTTTGGTGTTGGCGGGATCTCGATGGTAGTGGAAAGAGGGCTCCGGGACAGTTCCCGGACCCTTTTTCGGGACAACTTCTCTACGTCTGAGCGTAGTTTCGAGTCTCCCGTTAGAGTCTCCAGTGCGGCCGTTTTCAACCGCTTTTTGTACGATTTCTCTCGCTCTTCGATCTGCTCTTCAGAAACAGGCTCTACAGAGCTTCTTGCCGACACCGACTTGTACTTCCGGCCCTTTCCGGCGGCAGCTGCTCGTTTCGCTTTTAGCGGTGGTAATGTCTCTAGTGTATGGCCCGAAAGCCCCGGTTTGGGCGTGGCTAGTTCGGGCTCTATGAAAGTGTAGACGCCATTTCTCCCCGCCTCGATGAGCGGATTTTTCCGGGCCCGGGTGTTCCCGAATTTCAAGTTCGGAATCTTCTGGATCAAGGGCGCATCGCCGTCCACCCGATCAGACGCCATCGCCCTTTCTTTGATCGCCGGGCTACTCTGTAAAGACAATATAAGACTTGGCTTTTTTGCCCGTTTGGTATACGCCCGTTTCGGCCGGTCCGGGTCGGCTGCCTGGCGTTTTGAGGAACCGGTGTTTTTGGCGCGTCGAGGTTTCTCCAGCTTGTCCTGTTTAGCCAGTTTGGGGGCTTTCAGCGCCAGATTTGGGCGGGCCGTGGCCTTTGCCGTGTCCTTCTTTGGGCCCATTGTCCTCTGAGGAAAAAATACGAGTTTTTGCGCTGGGGCCAAACGCGTAAAAACCGGTAGAGTTCGGTTGAAGTTTTCCGTTGATGCAGCGAGGCTTGTTTCCAGGAACAGGCGATGCAAAATATTTTCGAGCAAAGGGGAAGTGAACGAACGCAAAAAAGATCGTGAGTGGGGCAGAAATAAAAGGACTGTGTTGAGAATACTTTTATTGTGTTTTTTGGGAATATCGTCTCTTTTCTTGGTGTTTAGGTAATCAGCTGTGATACTCGTCTGAGATAGCTTAGTGTGACACTATAAGGAAATGCCAGATGGCTGATGACGCGTTTTTTTTCAGATTTGCGGATTTGTAGACGGTTTTGGGCTCACTGATAGATGATATAAGAAATGGAGGGGCTGAGCCACGGAGTGCCGGTGTTTTTGTGGGGAATGGAAGGTTTTTTGATCCGAGATGAGCGAGACACGTCTATATTAGCAGAGAAGCAAAGCTGGACATGAAAAAGAATGAGGATAACACAGACATTCTTTTTTGAAGTAAGGAAAATTTTTTGGCTCGTAATTTTTGCATTGGCTCGTCATTTATGAATTTTTTGGCAACGTAGAGCCGGTACCAGTCGTGCCGTGTCAAGTCAACACGAAGATTTACGGGTACGTGCATTGAACCATTTGGAAGCTTCACATAATAAATGAATTGCTTTGGATCCAGTACCAAATGCTTTTTGATGAGAATGAAAGTTGTCTCTGTCTTACCGTTTTGGAATACTAGTTTCGTAAGGTTGCAGAGTGTGACTCGTTTCAATACTAACGCAGGTCCCCGTCCGGAGAGCAGTTGAGCTTCTGTCTGGAAATACAAAATGATTCGGATGTAGTAATAGCCAAGAAAAACTTTCGTAATTGTCAGCAGATCGAGTTGATGATATATCTAGAGATGCGGCCGATGATATCTGAGTAGTATCAATGTACTGGAGCTCAGACCATGCATGTCACTATCTCAGGCTACTCGATGACAATAAGAGACTAGCTTGCAGTGATTTCGTAAAGCGTACCGTCCCGCCGCCATTATCATAGAGCTGTTTCTCCAAAATGAATGTTACACCTAAAAGGGAACCAAAGGAGAATTAGAGGAGAAAGTGAGTACCGACGTGTGGGCACAGAGAGACACTGTTCTCCAAGATGTTCACGCCGGATAGCAAATTTCAGGAGAGCCAGAGAAAGAAGCAGATAAATCTACTTCGATACTCGAATCAATCGAGAGCATACTGACCACCAGGAGGTCGATTCCCTGGACAATTGTGGCACTGAAATGCCGTAAGCAAGATGACCTCTTCCGAACTTTCAATAACACCATAGATTTCTCAGCTTAAGCAATAGCTTGAATGAGGAGGAAGCCCGTTCTCGAGAAGCGAGCCAAGGATCATGCGGTGGTACAATTAGTCTAAGTGACTATTGTGATTAATCACTTCTACATTCGCAATTACTTCAAATATGCTCTTACACGGTTTTTGTGGGTGAAATGCCAGTTTAAAATGAAGTGTTCGAACAGATCATCGGGAAGATGTGTATTGACCAATTTTGAGATCGGCTCTTGATGATTGATACTGAAATAAATGGCTTATAATGCAACTTCGAGGCAATCGAATTTGTGAGAATTCTTGGTGGCCCTCTCCCTGAGATCGGAAGTTTCGCCCACGACCCAAGTCTACTTTCACGTGGAGGTGGGAAGTGGCACGAGTGGATCAGTCCCTGTGAATTTTTTTGCCTGCTCAACCATGAAGTTTTTCTATTTTAATGTCTCTTTGTCGAGAATCTCTCTATGTCTGATAATCTCTCTATGTTTATCAACGTCTCTACTGGCCACTGCCCTCAAAGCCAACGCCATGTTCAAAAAACTTGGAGTCCGTCAATCGACGAACGACATAGATATGGTACTTCGATCGCCTGAGGCCGGCCATCTCCTCTCTAATGGCGAATTATATATTCGTAAGTGAGGGATGATGTATCAACACAAGAATCTCACACTCCACCTAACGAAGCCGTATACCAACCACCTGAACACCGCAGACGACGACGCCAGTGTCGAGCTACACTAGCGGCATGTCTCGTCCACGGAACAGCTAGAAAAACAGTCATCTTGCCTGATCATTGAACGCCATTACTGATCAACGCCAATACCAATGTTCCAGTTCTACAGCGCGGTGAAGTCTCGTTGCGACCACACCTCGCGCGGAAGCTGAACTGACGGAAAGGTTCCACATGGTCTTTAGTAGCAATGGGTGATTTTACAGAACTAGTATTGAGTTCTTCAATAGAGGACTGACCAGGCATACTCGAGAGTTGCAGTAATGACGTATGCATGGTATCGATAAAAGGACTTCTTAGTGTTAAGTCTACAAAATCACGAATGGGAAAATACTACGAACCCTAGGTGGTCGTTCGGAAAGGATGAACTCGCGATTTTGGAACCATCGGTCGTAAGTGGAGATATGGAACGCCCTCCCGAATACAGGCTGCGTTAACTAAACCGTACAGCCGTCATGTTGAAGTCACGTGGTATGCTTTTAGAAGCAGAAGTCTTTGCGACGAAGTGAAATACCTGAAGACCGGCCATAGGAGGTAGTATTTCACTGCTGTTAGAACCTGCTTGTTGTTCTAGAGTTTTCGATCATCTCCTATACCTGATCAGTACACAGTTTGAACAATTTCAGATGCATAAGCTGACTTCCATACCCTGAATCCCTTACTTCAATACGCCTTCATGATTGCTGTGATCAGTCTGATGGGTAGCCTCAAGCTCAAAAGTTACCATGGAGAATTTCAATCGCATGTTACCATAGATGTTAGCCGTTTCACCCCTCTCAAGGCAAATCTGAGACATTCTTGTGCACGTAACGTCTCGTCAAACAATTTCAACCGGCTTGCAACGTTCTCAGGGTCATGCATGTAAACGTACCACAGCTTCTCATAGGACGCTCTCGTCGACTTGAGCCTGTGCAACATGTCTTTTAGAGCCGAGTATGGTCCAGTGGGGCTCAACAACTCGATCTCCAGCTCTAGAGAGTGTTGAATACACTGGAATTTGGAACGGATCTTTTCTGGTGAAAGTTTATCGAGAGCCATGATTTTTCGGAAGCGCTCGCCTTTCCCACCCACCAACATGAATTTTTCCTGCAGCTCCTGGGTTGAAATTTTGATCCTTTCTACTCCGATCTGAAGATCCTCGAACTCCTGGGCCAATTGTTCAAAAAGCTTCTGTGACTCTGGAGATCTGCGGAGCGGGTCATTCGTATCAGCCTCCCATTTATTAAGCCGAGTTTCGAAAGCAGCAAGGCATTTCATAAGTTGGACTTCGAGCGCTTTCCGTGTTGCATCGTGGGACGCTTCGACATTTTGTGGACGGTTGTGTGAGCTGCACTGACCTGCGATTTCAACAGTTTGTGCAGAAGGTCTGGCATCGTGCTCTTTGGTATTTGGTGGAGCACAGCATGCAGACGATATTATAAATGTCACGAGAAGGAATGAATGCGGTCTCATGATAGAAGGTGTTTTATCAGTTGATGCACGCTGTGTTCTCGGAAATACATGGGTGAAAGAATTTCTCGGGATAGATGCGAGTTTTGTTTGTTCTCGTGGCACTAGTATGTGAAATTACATATTGTCACAGTCCATTGTTCACTCAGATAATCACGCACTTAGTATACTCTGTTGGTGAAATGTCTGTCTGATGAAACTAATTTCACTGGTGTACAATGAGACCTGCAAAGGTTCATCAGCTCGTTTTCCATTCGATTTCAGAACAACAATAATCTACAGGCCACAAAACCTTTGGCTTTGACCTTCGGCGGGTGTTTGGTGCTGCTCGACTTTATGTGTGTCACCAAACTCAATCCATCATTTGCAACTGTGCATAAGACCTGTGACGAGACATGCAGTTGATCTATGGACCGTGCTAATACATCATTCTGGATGTGAGAAAGTTGAATTTTCTCTGCTGATTGATATCCGCGAAAACACGATAACAACATCAAGCAACGGATGGATGTCAGGTTCGCGGGTAAAGTGCCTTACTCTGTTTGAACAAACTCGTGTGAGATTAGTAGGTACCATCCCCAAAAGAGAGAGAAGGACCTACTTTGAGGACACGTTCATGGGGCCTTTCTATCGATTTATGTAATATATAAAGTAGTTCACTAGCTTTCGCACCAAACTGGCATTTGGGTCGGCAATAACAGACCCGTCTGAGATAGAACTGTCTTCCATTTCGAACACCTCCAATGCCACCACGACTGGTCTAATGAACTCCAGTTTTGCGCGATAATGAACCTCGGATCTCATTTACCCTAAAAAATTCACAAGAGGGTAATATCAAGTCAGTTCTGGAAGCAGCACGCATTTTCAATGTGTCCCGCAGCACTCTTCGACGGAGGAGGAAAAGTTCAAGAAATCACGTCGAAGCAGCCGAAGACCAAACAAATTAACAAAGACTGAAGAGGAAAGGTCATTCAAATGGATTATCTCCAAGGACTCTCACAGGTTCGCCCCGGAAGTCAATGCTGTTCGCAAAATGGCAGATTATTTGCTCGCGTCGCGTGGACAAAGGAAGATTTAAAAGTCGGTTTCAATTGGGTTTCCAAATTTGTGAAAAGACACCCAAATCTCGACAAAGTACTCGAGACCTTTTCATTATGGACGGGCCAAAGGTCAAGACTCACATGTACTAAAAGGTTGGTTTGATCTTTTGCATAACTCGAAACTTACTTATGATATCGGGTCAAGCGATGTGTACAATGTGGGCTAGACAGGCTTTTCGATGGGTTTAGATGCGGCAAGTTAAGTTGCATCAGGGTCTGAAATAGGGGGAACAGACAATTCATCCAGAACGGAAATTATGAGTCGGTGACAGCAATTGAGTGTATCAATTACACGGGTCTGTTTTTGCACCCTTTCATCATTGTCAAAGGTAAGAAAATTTGCGAGTCTTGGTATGTTGAGCTTGAAGAAGACTGGCGCTTGGGAGTTAGTGCGAATACTTGAACATCCAATGATATTACTCTCCCGGGGCTCGAACAGGTTTTTATTCCTCAGACAGAGGCTATAACGAAAGGCACTCATCGACTTTTGATACTTGACGGACATGGTAGTCATTTGAATCCAGAGTTTGACACTGCAACGAAAATAAATAATCGCTCTATACATCCCATTTGTTCCAACCCCTTGATCTTTGCTACTTGGACCGTTCAAGACAAAATATCACCAGTTGGCCCGAGAAAGAACTGGGTTTGATATGCTCGCGGGTGGCAGTGTGCGCATGAATGAAAATGACTTCATTGGACTATACAAACTTGCTCGGGCAGAACCTTTCACTGCTCGAGATGTCATGAGCAGTTTCGAAACTGCCGATCTAATACCATGACATCTCAGCGGATGTCACTATAGATCAACATCGAGGTAAGAAACGAGGTGTCTCCAGAAAGTCATCTGATGCCACGGAGATCTCCCAGTCTTGCTGATGATTCAAGTACGCCTTCAAAACACAGCTATTTGATGAGCATTGCTTCCTCGCAATACAACAATTGATTCTTTCAAAAAAAATACAAATTACTAAAAATTCGTCCTGAGTGTGGCTGATCCCCTGAAGGCCTTTTTTGACAAACTTTTAGACTACGCGCTTTCGCAGGGACATTCATGGCGATCATGGCCAAACAATTCAGTGATTTTCTCGTCACTCATGCCAGGCAGAACGAAAAAAGTAATAAATCGAAAAAAAGTATAGCCGACGCTAGTGACTTGTCTAATGATGAATTCAACGAACGCAATTCCAGCTTTCTGGGAAATGAATCCCTTTTTGGGAAATTCCGTGGGCTCAGAAGATAACATTTCACAGCCACATAAAAAACGCCAAACCACTTGTGAAATTAGTAGAGCAATAGGGCTCGTAGACAAATCGTAGACAAACAAGTCTAAATAAAGCTCAATAATATTTTTATGTTTTAGCGTATGTTCAGCGTTTATATTCAAAGTCAAAGATTCCATAATTTTACAAAATGCAGGCGGTGACCCAAATGCCAGTTTGGTGCAAAAGCTAATGAATTAGGTTAGTTAAAATTATTTATTATGGCCGTAACTGTATAGTTTTGCTGAGATGAGGCTCGTACAGCAGCCGAACCACAGCACCCCACAATGTGATGTGTCTTTAAAAAAATAAAGAAATACTTATAGTATTGGCTATTTAAACATAGTAAAATATCTACGTTCAGATATCGATTCATCAATATACAGTTAAAATTATTTATTTCGGCCGTATCTAACAACACTGCCAAGCAGTGCAAGCACCTTCCACGCGCGAAACGCTACCGTAGCGTTTCCAGGTCTCACTCACCGCACCTCTAACTAACACCAGACCCTTCTAGAGAAAAACCACCCACGCCAGTTTCCACCAAAACCGGAAAATTTCCCCACTCTGGCACCACCGGCTTTCTACTAGACCATGTCGGAACCTTTAGAGCCCGAGAACCCCGCACCAGGGCTATCGCCTCCCGTCGAAATTCCAGCCCACTCAGGTGCCTCCCCGTTCCTTGAACAAACCCATTCTTTCCCCTATGCCATAGACCCCATCGCGCTTATGATCGACGAGTGTATGCGGATATCGCTGGCCATGCGCAAGCAGAGCCGTTTGGGCTCGTTGGCGGGCGCGGCCATCTTTGGCGGGCCCGAGTTTTACGGCGAAGACGAGCCGTTGGTGCCAGGCCTCCATCTGGGTACTGCTTCGGGTATCAACAGCCACGCAGGGGCTGGTCAGCGGCTCAGTCAGGGACCGCGGGGTGCCGGCGCCACCGCCACGGGTCCCGCACACCCGCTCCACGCCAGTTTCGTGCAGTTGCGCGCGATGTTGGCGGAAACCAGCGACATCAAAGAAGTGGATGCATTGACGCTCTTGCAACCGTTCCTTGTGGCGATCGAAGCGCGCCTGGCGTCTGCTGCGGTGACCGCGTTGGCGCTCGGGGCCGTGCGCAAGCTCTTGCGCTACGAGATTCTCGATTTCTCCCTGAAAAACGCTCAGGCAGCACTCATCCAGTTGACCACTTCGCTTACCAGGTGCCGCTTTGAGGCCTCCGACCAGGGCAAGGACGACGCCGTGCTTCTACAGGTGTTGCGACTTTTGGAGACTCTTCTTTCGGGGCCGCTCGCGGCGTTCTTGCCCAATTCGGCAGTCGCAGATGCGCTCCATACATGTGTTTCTTTGGCGTGCAACAAACGGCGCAGTGAGGTGCTTCGAAGAGCCGCGGAGATCGCCGTGAGCAGCATGGCGACGCGCCTTTTTGCCCGCGTCGGCGAGCTCGTGCCCGGGCCCGACGTTCTCCCGGAACTTGTGCCGAATATTCCTGCAGAGGCGCAGGTGACGGCGTCACCTGAGACGGTTTCAGAGCGTGTTTCAGAGGCCACGCCTGAATTTTCCGCGTCTACAAGCGAGTCCGCCACGCCAACGGTCGATTTGGCACCCCTCCTGCCCCGTCAGGGTGCCTCTGTGCCCGAAACACACGACCAGTTTGATGTCACGTGCATCCACGAGTTCCTCCGTCTTTTGATCGCCATGTGTGCGCCAGAAAACCAGTACCAGCACACAGAATCCGCCCGTGTACTAGCGCTTTCGCTCCTCACCACGGCCGTCGAGGTGGCGGGACACGAACTCCCGAAGCACCCGGTGTTGATGGCGCTTTTTGCCGATCCTGTATCAAAGAGCGTGCTGCAGATCATAGCATCCACGGATTCGGCGCCACTCTTGCTGGAAGCGCTTAGACTCTTTTGCACAATGGTGGCTGTGCTCGGGAGCAGCTTAAAACTGCAGATGGAGTTGACATTTAACTTGATATTCAAGTCGCTTTTGCCCAATAAGGCAGCTATCGACACCAAGATCAAGGGCTCCACTGCGATCTCGATACGTAGCCCGGCATCGAAGGAACTCATTGTCGAGTCGTTGTCGTTTCTCTGGACACGCTCACCGCAGTTTTTCGCAAGGTTGTTCGTCGAGTACGACTGCGACTTTGAGAACCTGGACTTGGCCAACACGTTTGTCGACTTTTTGTGTGAGCTCGCGCTTCCTGAACTGGCAATAACTACCACCGACAACGTTCCGCCAATCTGTCTTGAGGGGATTCTCTCGTTCGTTTCGGGCATTAATTCCCGAGCAAAAGCGTCTTTGTCTCGCGAGGAGAATAGGGCAGAGCCGCACCGGCTTATAGCCGACAAGGTGCAGAAAAACTCGTTCATCAAGTGCATGGAAGTTTTCAACGAGAACCCAAAAAAGGGCATTGCTGCCTTGAGCGAGAAGCACTTCATCAAGGATACGGCCAACCCTCAAGAGCTCGCACAGTTCTTCTTCCAGAAATCGACGCGTCTCAACAAGAAGGTCTTGGGCGAGTACTTGGCCAAGCCAGCGAACTCGGCGGTGCTCAAAGAGTTCATGCTTTTGTTCGACTTTGGCGGGTTGAGGGTGGACGAAGGGTTGCGCATCATGCTCAAGTCGTTCAGGCTTCCTGGCGAATCGCAGCAAATCGAGCGAATCGTCGAACTTTTTGCAGAAGCTTTCGTGGGCTCGCAAACGGCGGAAAACAACCTTGCGCCCGACGACCACCCGGACAGAGAGCCTGTCTTGCCCGACCGGGATGCAGTCTTCATTTTATCATACTCGATCATTATGTTGAACACCGACTTGCATAACCCGCAGGTCAAAAAACTGATGGACCTCGAAGCTTACCGTCGAAATCTCAAGGGCGTGTATAACGGCAAGGACTTTCCCGAATGGTACATGGCCAGCATCTACAGCTCGATCAAAGACAAGGAAATCATCATGCCCGAAGAGCATCACGGCACAGATAAGTGGTTTGACGACGTGTGGCACAACCTTATACTGTCACAATCGAACTGGGCACGTGACCATGGCAACTCCGTGGACGACTTCGACGCTGCTACTTTGTGCGATTTTGATAGGCTTCTCTTTGAGTCTGTGATTGAAAGTGTGGTTGAGACCTTGATCAGGGTGTTTAAGGAGGCCACAGATGACAGCATCATCACCAAGTTGATGTCTTCCATCGATAAGTGCGCCAACGTGTGTGCAATTTACAATTTGGCGCCTGCTGTGAGTCACATGATCGACCAGCTTACCAGGCTCACAACCTTGGCCGATGACCAGGCCCTTCAGGTACTAGAGGAAGATAATTTGCGGCTTGAGATCCCGATCACACAACTTAGCATCGAAAAGCGAGAGGACCCCATTACTGTGAGTGAGCTTTCTGTTTACTTCGGAAAGGACTTCAAGGCCCAGCTTTCAACGGTCGTGCTTTTCAGGTTGATCAAGAAGCCCGAGTGTCAGGTGTCTCAGTCTTGGAGCGCGGTGGTGAGATTGATCTTGAACTTGTTTGAGAACTGTTTGATCGAACCCAACATCTTTGGCGAGTTCCAGAAAAAACTCAAACTCATGTGTTTGCCGCATGTGAAACCAAGCTTCGTCATTGATAAAATGAAACCACTCAAGGACAGCGGCTTACTCTCCACCTTCTCTTCGTTCCTAAAGGGCTACTCTGACGAGCCTCCGGAGCCTTCGGACCAAGAAATTGAGCTGACGCTTTCCACCATCGACTGTGTCAAGTCGCTCAATATCTCGGGAATTTTCGATGTGGTTTCCAAGAAGGACCACGAGCAAATGAAACTGTTCATACTTCTTTTGTCTCTGAGCCTTCCTGAGTTCACGACAGAGACGCTGCGATTCTATGAGGCCGAGGTTCTTTTCTTGTGTGAAATTATGGTTTGCTTTACTTTGCGGGTCGAAGATCAACAAGTCACCGATACCATCACAATTCGTCTCGGCGAACTTCTTGATGCTACACACTTGTCCTCGAAAGGGTACACCAGACTTAGCACATACCTTCTTTTGCTTGTCAGACAGAGCACTGTGGACAACCAAAAAGTGGTGATCAAGGCAATCCAGCATGTTCTCAGTTTTGAGCCCCAAGATTTGGCTCGATTCGGCCTGTCGTTGGTGCAGCCGCTCTTCTCATTGGTCGATAACGACTCTGCTGTCAAGGACCTCTTCACCCACGAGCTGTTCTGGAATATTCTTCGAGCTTTGGCTTCTGTGAAAGCATTCCCTGAGGAAATATTGGTCTACGCCGAAACGGTGGTGCATGACCCATCCATAGAGATCAGCACTGAAAACTACCTACCCTTTTTGGGCGTCTTGGACGAAATCTCCTCTTTGGGGGCTGTGGGTGCACAAGCCGAGCAACAGGAGAAAGTGGACATTAGCGAGAAACAAGCTTTAGAGAATAGAGAGCTCGTCAAAATTGCGAAACGAAGTGTCTCTCTTACTGGAGAGTTGGGCACTGGGGATTATAAGCTGAGCTACCCATTGATTCAAGCACTTGCACATCAATGTTTCAATCCTTGCCGCGAAATCAGAGGCCACGCAGTTCGTGCTCTTCAAAACACAATCTCGTCAGGAGAACTATCTGATACTTATACTGCAGAGGGGCTCTTCCAGTATGGGCTTTTCCCGTTGCTTGTGGAATTACAAAAGGAAGAAACGTTGGAAACCGACGTGACCGGGTTTTGGGAAACGCACCTGCAGGTCTTGAGCTTGGTGGGGAAGACCTTCTTAAGGTTCAATTCCAAGCTTACAGAAGAGGTGGCGGAGCAAATGTGGCTAAGATTGGTGGATGACTTTACTGCCATCAATCAGTTGGCACCGCAGGTGCGCGAGCCCAGTCTTGAAGTGATGAAAAACATGATTTTGGTGCTACAAAACGAGTTTTTAACCGCCGAGAAAAAGACGCTCTGGGAGCAAACGTGGGCATCCCTCGACAAGTTGTTCCCTGAACTCCAAGCAGAGATCACCAGCAAGTAGGCGCGTTAGCAGACAAGTATGGGGTCACGTGATGGGTCTTTTTCGTGGGGAAGGTCTGCGAGAAAAACGATAACTTTCGCCGAATCTCGGATACCCAGAAAAATGCCAGAGACGTATGCCCAGCGGGCAGAAAAACACGCCTCGCCGGTTGCCTCCAGACTCTTACGCCTCATGGAAGAAAAAAAATCGAATTTGTGCGCCTCGGTGGATGTCAGCACCACGAAGGAATTCCTCGACCTCATCGAGAAACTCGCTCCATACATCTGTCTTGTGAAGACGCACATCGACATCATTGATGATTTCTCGTACGAGGGCACGATCGAGCCTTTATTGGCTCTTGCGAAAAAACACAGTTTCATGATTTTCGAAGACCGCAAGTTCGCGGATATAGGGAACACCGTCAAAAAACAGTACTCCGGAGGAGTGTACCAGATCGCAAAGTGGGCCGATATCACCAACGCACACGGAATCACAGGTGCCGGTATCGTGAAGGGCTTGAAGGAGGCTGCCTCTGAAACCACACTGGAACCCAGAGGACTCTTGATGTTGGCCGAGCTTTCGTCTAAGGGCTCATTGGCTTACGGGGAGTACACCGAAAAAACAGTAGAGATTGCGAAAACCGACAAAGACTTTGTTATTGGGTTTATTGCGCAAAGGGATATGGGAGCTCCCGAAGGATTCGACTGGCTCACTATGACCCCCGGTGTCGGGCTAGATGATAAAGGAGACGCCTTGGGACAACAGTACAGAACGGTCGACGAGGTCATTGCCACGGGAACAGACATTATTATTGTGGGCAGAGGCTTGTTTGGAAAAGGTAGAGACCCCCATGTCGAGGGCGAGAGATACAGAAAGGCCGGCTGGGATGCCTACGAGAAGGCCCGTAAGTAGTGTATTTGTGAATTATAGACAGGTGGTCTTGCTTATAGACAGGTATTCTGGTAATATAGACAGGAACTCTTCTATTGAGTTTTGACGACTCAAAGTGCATCGCCCCAACAGGGGAACGCTTATTCTCGGGGGAAAGGCATGTGAAAAGACCCTAATTCTGGTTTTGTTTTGCCCAAAAATACAACAAAACTATGAATTGAGTGTGGATGTGCAAAAGCAGGATGTAAAGTGTGCCACGAGGAGGAGACTGCTTCATCAGATTGTCAGAAACACATCTTCGGATAGATCCTTGGGAACATGTCGTTTTGGGGTATCCATACTCACACGTAGGTATATATCCATCGAAGAACTCGGAGCACTTCGAAACTGCTGTAGAATTTTGTTACCCCGATACAAAACACTGTATCATGAAGACTTGATGAAGACTAGTTAATGAGAATCAATAATTCTCTGTCAAGCATCATGCCTGGGTAAGCGAACGTTAAACGTTTAAGAACACGTGCTAGAGTATTCAAATAGTTCGGGATGGACTCAGGTCGTGAGCTTGTGTATTCACACAACAAAGACATATTTTCGTGACAAGAGTCCACAAGTGAGTGTCCATGAGACCTATAGTCAAAAACAAGGGAACGTACTACCGTACTCATTGAGAGGTTCCTCCCGTACATGACACCATTAACACAGACGAAGAGGCATTCAAGGGAAAACCAGTCAGCAAGCTGAGAGTATGGAATAGCCGCGGCCCAAACCTGAGAATCAAATACTTCACATCGGATAATGCCCGGGTAATATGCCACACAAAGATCTGGAGTAATCCTGCATTGTAATATCTTCTTCATCGCCATAACAGAACGGGTTCGCGGAAGCAGTCAACAAATTGTTGATCCAGCAAGTGATAACCATACTTCCCAATCTACTCAGAGACAGGTATTATTCGAGCAGGCCGGGCTCCTCGAACCCGTCGGCCAAGCGCGTACGCATGATTTCGAAAACTAAGAGACCAACGGACGTAGCGGGGATCGTGGTGAGCGCGTTCCGGGCAAACCCTTTATACGCAAGCTGGAACCACGACGCCTTGTACGTATGCTTGTTTTTGACTACCTGCTGAAACGTATCGAGATACGAGTTCCAGTAGACCTTGATGAACGGGCGTTTCCGCAGCGGGTGTACCGAGGAATTGAAGATATCTAGAGCCTCGAGACGATGGAAATGGATCTTTTGCACCTTAGCTATCGGATATTGTACTGCAAGAAGCGTGAAAGCGGCAGAGGCGCCCGCCACCAATACGAACGTGGATTTGAGAATCTTGGTCAGCCTCAACTGCTCTTTCTTGATCATTTCCGAGCTGACTTTGTGCTCGCTGGTGCCGAAAACGGTACCGAAAAGCGAGAGTTTCTCTGTGACCGCCAACCGGAAGTTCCGGTACGCCGAGATCACCCGGTAGGTCAAGTTGTACCCCCTCGTCTTGATCACCTCGAATGTCAGGAAGTAGAACGCAAAGCCAAAGCTCTCCTTCACGAGGGAAAACGCGTACCCCGCAAAAACACCCACGAGCCCGATTTCCCGGAGCTTATACGCGCCGTACTTCCATAAGTTCTGGTGCTTTCCCGAAATCATCTCCGCAGTAGTCAGCCGCGAGTAGATGGCATCCAAAGGAGCGGCGGCCAATGACTGCATCGCCCCAGCCAAGAAACCCGCCCTCCATGTGTCTACCGGTAGGTACTCAAAGTTCACTTTGGGCCCTTTATGGCTACTAAAAAAGTCTAGTGCTCCAAGATACGTTCCGTACAATATGACTCCTGTAGCAGAGTTGGCGATGAGCGGGGGCAAGATGTTGTCCGGAATGAATCTCCAACCCTCGCGTTTGAGCACTCCAAAAAGGAGGGGCAAGCTCGAGTGGGTGCGGAATCGATACGGTTTGGAGAGAATGTCCGTGTGCTTATTGGCCTGTTCCCGCACATATACCATGTAATCGAAGCGAGAGGGCCGAAATAGCTTGATTGGTGTTCTTAGGTATAACGACTGGAGCTGGTATATGAGCGCACGCATTCCTGCGGTCAGGAGCGATACCAGCTGGTAGCTGGCCTTGGCGTCCGACTCATATCGTAGAGTGCTTCCTGACATGGAGGATTTCTCAAGATGTGGGAGGGACTACTCGATTAGCCTATGCCAACACACGCGATGTCTACTGGTTTAGTATAAGGACCGGGTCAGATATGGCGATCATGCAGGAACAAGACGTGAGTATTTGAGGAATTGAAGAACTTTGGGTTATTTGCTTTGATTTGCTCAAAGGGAAAGGGCTAAACCAGCGAGACGCGTGTGGTGCTTATGGTTTTTGGTAGTCAGGTTGGTTTTTTTAGGAGTTGGTGTACCATGTGGACTTGAGTGAATTCGATGTGAGATGCGCACAGATCTTGTGGTGTGCATCAACAAGGTAGAACGGGGGAGCTGGAAGATGAGAATGCGTAATGCTAGAAAAGGTAAAGCTCGAAATCAAGGGCGACAGCAAAAATTGATGAGCAAGCCTTCTTTTTCTCGGTTTACGGTTTCTGAATTTTCATTTCTTCGAAGTTTATCCAGCACCTAATATGACGATAGTGCCCTGCGACGTGCGTTTTGTCACGTGCCCATTTCAGTGATTAGGATTTTTAATTGCCAACTGTAGTACAGTGATACCAGGAAATCACTAAATTGAAAAGTTTGTGTTTTAAGTATTTCTTAATCCTCTGCCTTAGCTCGGAATCTCGTCGATTGTTCTCTGAAGATTGCAAACCCTCGGCTAATGAGAGAATGCGCTTCGTATGAGGCTTGGTTCAACTGAGATCTGGAATCAGAGCTCCAAAGGGTATCTGGAACAGGAAGTGCTGGGTACAACAATGGGTATGAAACCATTGGTTGAGATAGTGACCATGACGTGAATTCCGCTGACAAGTTTGGCTTTTGCTGTATCTTTGGTCCTTGAGGATTTCGGCTGCTTCCGGTCCAGCAACTGCGTGCCGCGCCTATCCTGATAAGGAAGAAGCTCACATCAGTCTGGGAAAAAACATTGAGCCGATTAAAGCATGAGGCCAACTGAATTAAACAGAGAGTATGCGGTCCTTCACGGTGTAGATCCATCCAGAATGTCTAACATATTCATGTATTTCAAAGCAGCTGGATACGTCGTTCCACTTTCTGTGTTTCAATCAACACCAATCCCTAAATTTTTTTCATTGCGGAGCATAATAATCACATACGCATGAGGTTGCTGAGGTCCTCGAAGACATCAGCAAAGGTACCAATGAAGCACCATTCTCGGAAAAGAATGCTCATTTCCATCCGACACAGACGTCTCATAAAGAATATTACCCACTTGATGTTCTCAAACCCTCATTAAATCTCATACCCTCGAAAACATATCCTTTCTATATCCACAAGTCCCTGGAGAAAAGCGTTTGTGTATCCCTTCAAGATTTCACTCGTAAAGCTTATCGGATCAGCCCGAAAAAATTCAACACGTTAGCAGAAGCACCCAAGAAATAAATTAACTGTGCCATCTACACCAGTCAAAAGCCCTACTCCTGCTCCTCTCGGTACAACACAATCTCACTCTGTTTAAAGTACCTCCGCGCGTCTTCGTCCACCAAAACTAGCGACAAGAATGTGCGTGTGGAGAACTTTTTGTTCACGTCTTTATACGTAGGAGTAAGATTGTACCCACCCAAGAAAAGCCGGATGGGAATGCTCTCGCCTTTGACCGGTGCACCGTCCATTATCTCAAATTTGGCCACCGTTTCGCTATCCACGACCTGGTTTCCCGGGGGACCAACAAACTCTCTTCGGATCAACGAGATCTCCATGTGTTTAATTTTGAGCCGCACAAGAAGAAAGTAGATCCGCCCGACAATGACTTCTTTCAACAGGAATCGTGATTTCAGGTACTCGAACTCGATATGGAGGCAGTGCTCGATCCCCACGTCCATCTTCACTGACAGTGTCTTGTTCCGTAGTTGTGAATGACCCTTACTCCCGAATTCAGGGGCTGATTTGGCCAGTTCCTGTAGCGCCTGTGCGGCCGCATACTGGTATACCCAGAGCTCCTTTTCCCGAGTCAAGTCCGCCTTGTTCTTGCGGGACACTACCACCTTGACATAGTATCGCAATGCTACATTTTTTCCCCGGTAACTTTCGTGCTGTTTCTCGACGTTTTTGAATTCAAATGAATATGACTCGGCGTGCGCCAATGTTCCGGGCGCCGCCAACTCCGTCGCGAGCGAAAGGAACTCCAGGCTGGCTATGACATCCAAGTTCAGTTCGATGGACCCTAATAGTTGCACTTTTACCCCCACGTGCTCGAGTTTCTTCCCCTCTCGCGTGCGGAGCGTGACCTCGCCCTTCACAGACTCGCCGTCGGCAAACACGGGGATCGCGTCCGTCCTTCCTTTGGCCAGTTTCACCTCGGTGTGTTTACGAGTACTCTCGTTTTCTAGCCGGATTTCGATGTCCGCCGGGGCCCTGAAGAACAGCGACATTGTATTTTTCAGGGTTCTCGTTTAATTGTGGGCGCAGGGGTTAGTAAAGGACGTATTTGGCTGCTTCAAGCACGGTGCTGTGTATTTCGGCTGGGGGTGCAAAGGATGGGAATGGTAGGCTGAGGCTGGGGTGAGTGCGCCGACGCTTGGGTGCTCGTGAAGTATGGGGAGCAGGAATATCTCAGTGAGTGGATTTGTATGGGGTGTGAGCTTTTGGAAATAATTTGTATTTCGATTCAATTGGGAGGCTTTATCAAATTTAAAAGCCGATAACAACTGGGGTGTGGTTCGAGGCTCTTGTCGATAATCGGTGGTGAGATATACAGTCTAACCTGCAGAATGTATAAGTGTTTTGATTGTGAGACTGGCTTCTTTTGTTTGTATAGAAGCAGGGGCCGTGGAAAGAGTCTGCTAGTCATTTGGACGTTTTTGAATGAAGCAGCTGGGACACTTAAGAGAATTGACCATATTTTCGTGAACAGCATGAAGTTTGCCATGTACTATTAGACTTGCTTTAGGCACTGGTTAACTGTGCGATTGCCTGGTCTGTAATACAGGTGCAAAACTGATATAAGCTAAGCCGTAAAATAGTTAGAATTGATTTATCGAGTTTATTGAGTTTTTCCTTAAACAAGAGAATGGACTTAGAAAAACTTCGGAAGAAGAGTTGATCAGAATGTGTTTTTTACCTTGGTCAGCGTTTAGACACACGCTTCAGATTGCGGTTTATTAGGCCAGCCGAGACATAAGCAAAGAGGAAGCAGGAAGTGACTGTCAGAGACTTGGTTGATTCTGAACATCCACAATGACAATTATAATTATTTTAATCTTATTCTCGGATATATATGATTTTTTTTTAAGAAACAGATATGTATTGAAGGATGCCGCTTACCTTAGCCGTGGGCGAAAACTATATATTCTATAGAAAACCTTAAGACACTTGATTTTCCAGATGTGTACCGCACATCCAATTTTTTGTGTTGTCGCCCGGGTTTCGAACCGGGGTCTGAGGCGCAAAAGGGTTACACCTTGACCGCTGCACCACACGAGTCAAGGATCCAGGTGTCTTCCCTGTTTCCAAAGTCTCCATCCTCAACTCAGTAGTACCGGCTCGAACTTCACTATAAGTCAAGCTTCGCTTACTGTGATGGCGAAATTGACGGTAGCAAACCCAGATGAATCTTGGAATTAGTGTGTTGCAGCACTTCCTTGTGCGATCTTGCTTTTACTATGGTATCATTGACGGCGACCGTTTCTCCCGGAACTAGTTGCCTCCACAGTTTTAGGTATGATTGCTCATTCGAAGAAAAGGTCCACTGCAAGTTTTCGAGGAAGAAACCTAACGAATCAAAGAGAACTCAATCCAGCAAAGCGTTTGCAAGTAGCAAAAATATATTTAAAATAGTAAAGCAAATGTTTTTATTAAGAAAAAAAAGAAATTTCACATTTATTAAGGATCCGCTCGACACATCAGATTGTGGACACTTGGGCTCAGTCTCGTTAATTACGGTCTAAATAGGTATTTTGAGCGATACAGCATAAGGTAAGCGGCATCCTTTAATACGTATCTGTTCCTTTATTGAGAAAAAT
The DNA here is from genome assembly GCA_030581935.1 of Metschnikowia corniflorae. NCBI lineage: Eukaryota > Fungi > Ascomycota > Pichiomycetes > Serinales > Metschnikowiaceae > Metschnikowia > Metschnikowia corniflorae. The sequence continues at coordinate 23,302 of JAKTWD010000575.1, forward strand.
AATCATAAATCGATATCTACAATTAGACAAATCTCCATTTCATTATAGCTTTTTTTTTTGTAAAGAAACATCACATTGGGGGGTACAGTGGTTCGGCTGCTATGCAAGCCTCATCTCAGCAAAACTATATATTCTATAGAAAAAACCTCCAATGGAGTCTGGAGTTTTGAGTAGGACTTTCTCATGGGAAATCCTCGCCCAAAACTTGTGTATTACTGGGGATTACCTACGTGTCATCGACCCACCTGAGTGACCCGCCTCAAGGTCCGAGACACTTGTCTCGCCACGGGGGGGAAAGGTGGAAACCGCCCTGGTGCTCCCGAACCCCACGTAGGTAAACTTTTCGTACAACCTTCACAAACCAATTGAGGTTGCGTAGGTTGGTGAATGTGGTATTTGTCGGAGCAAGCATCACACTCAAGTGCATCTTTGTGGTCATGCTTATTTGATTCCACCACGATTTTGAGATATCACAAGAGTTGTATAAATGACTTGAATAGCTTGTTGATTAACCATTTGTCCACAAAGGAGGCACTGTTGGACCTTGCGCTCCTTGGAGTCACGCACTGGGACATGCATCCCTGTAGTATTGTATCTAAAAGAATAACAATTGTGGCGATATTATGACCATTATTATAGTATATTTTGAAGGCTTGTCAGTGAGTAGTATTTTGGTATTTTTCGTGATATTTTTGCCAAAAAAAATATTTCAAGGATCTTTTTATTTTTATGTTTACTTCATCTCCATACTATAAGGGAGAGCGAAAGAATCCAGGAGAATGTGCAAACAACACTCGTATATTTAATCTCTTTCACACAAAGTCGGAAGTAACTTCGTTGTCATCCGAAATAAAGATATGCTCTTCATTCAGCTCATAACCAGCCTCGAAGACCCCGTGATTCTCCACCTTCTCTCCATCTGCGTCGTCCAGAAAGAATAGATCATGTTTCTTTTAGCTCTTCATCTAGGTTTCACTCAATCGAGTCTAAGGGCGAAAGTCTCTTTGATACCAGTCTGAATGTATAAATATGCGAAATACTCTGATCAATCGGGAGTTGCTCTTCTTCTTCCATCTGATGATGAACTTCATCAAGGTGCGGATCCGGTAAAAAGCCCCTCGACTGCCAACATTTGAATTGTCTCTAGTAGTGATCTTCTTCAGCCGTCCGTGAGGATGCACTTCACCTCGGAGAAAAGTGACTCACACGGCCAGGACATTGCTGGAGTACATAAAAAGCCTCTTGCCATCTCATAGATGACGGGAACACAGCTCTTCGAGATATGTTGTATTGTGTAACATTACAATCCTCGTCTTCTTGCATTTTATCGATACCTCTTGAATTTGTTTTCATCTACGATCGACTCGTCCTTCGTGAAAACCTTTGATTTAATGGATACTGATCTGAGCTATTTTCGAGGTTTCGTTTTTTCTTTGCATGTATTGGACGTTCCTGCCTCTTTTCGTGCTCCGTCTTGTACTTGCGAAGGAGTACAAATAGAGCTTTTGAACGGCATCTTAAATTGTAGATAGTAAGCCATTCTTCTGAGCACGTCGGACTTCAAATGAGGATCATGCTCCGTTGCGATCTAAGCATCAGAGGTTCAATATTACAAGACCAGATAGTGTGATATTTGAGTGATTTGGCACACGCTTGCAGAACTCCCACAGCTAGCAAGGGCTGAGTCTCCTTGAATCGTGGAGTGTTATAACCCTCAAGTAAATTAAAATTTGTGTCACAAAAGGTATTGTCAACCTGCTGTCTGATAGTTACTGCTTTGAAGCTTTTCATTGTGAATTCAAAAAGACCGAGAAGGACCACACTAATCCCTAAATTCCTCCCGAAACATCTCCCGAAATGTCTCCCGAGCAGAAATCTATGTTGGCATGGTCAGGCAATCCACGTGCGCCTTCATTATAGAAAGAGCAACTACTCCCTATATGAAAAGGGCCAAAGTCTAAAGGCCCCAGTTTCACCTCAAATTTGAAAAAAACTCAGTAAGACAAATTCCATATAGGAAGCATATCACTCAAATCTGAAACGACTCTCACACCACATTTAAACTTTTCCCAAACTTTACCTACACTTACTGATACATCTTCATTGGCTCAGGCTCGCCCTTCTTCCATATTCTAAGTTAGTGCGCGCTTGACATGACCCAACCTTTTTTCATAGACCCGTAAGGCTTTTAAGTCAACCTCCATATTGTCCGCCATCTATATATGGTTATATGCTACGGAGGCAGTTGCAATAATTGAAGTGAATTCGGAAGCTTCGATAAACGATTGGATTTTGGAAAGAATTTCTCCAGAACCGGATGTACACAGGTATTGACCTCGACTGCCAGAGCACAGCTGCAATATAGTAGAGCCAATACATAGGCAGAGTGGAATTCGGAAATACTGAATACTTTTGGAAATCTAGCTTAAAATAAAAATATAGCGATAAAAACTACACGCTTCCGCTGGATTCTTTTACATTCAAATTGCTGGTATAATATTGACCAACAATCCCATACTTCATACAACATTGAAGGAATCAACAAAAACACATTTCCATTGAAGGACCAACAAAGACACTTTTCCATTGAAGGGACCAACAGAAACACATTTCATTGAAGAGAAAACAACCGAAACGTATCTCCGTCGATCGGATCAAAGACAAGACGCCCACACGGACACCTCCAAAGTATTCTGTACTTGTAATCCACAATTGGCTTGGTCAGTGCAAACAATAAAATACCTAACTGGGCATACAACCTCTTAGCGCAAATGTCTACTCCTCCAGAGATGGCGTCGCCACACCATGTCGAAACCGATGCACCTGACGCCCGCGTCAACTGTCTCGACACAGTAATTGCCCTATACGATTTTCCCGGGACTCAACACTCTCATCTACCCCTAGGACTAGGGGACACCGTTTACGTGCTCTCAAAGAGCGAATCCGGGTGGTGGGACGGGGCGCTTTTGACCTCGGGGGGTGCGTGGACGCGGGGCTGGTTCCCGGCGAACTACGTGCGCTCCGTAAACTACGTGCAGCCGGTTTTGAACAAACTACAGTCAAACAAGGAGATCGACACGATCACGGCGGCTAACACGGCGGCTAACGTGCTCATCCCACTGTTCACGCTGCTCCTTCAGAAGAACTTGGGGGATCTGGCGCGCGAGCTGTCGTCGAACACACGCAAGAACTCGGTGGTGTCGTTTGCACTGTCGGAGACTAGCATCGAGGGCAAATCGCGCAAAGAGGAACGGAAAAACATCGACGAATCGCTCTTGGCCATGCCCCTGAACCACCACCTGACGTCGTTTACGCTGACGCTCTCGTATAGCGGCGGGTCCGCCACCGCGTCGTTCAGCTCGGGTCCCGGTCTGTTTTCGCACATCATGACGCCCCCCGAGCCGCTAGAAGGCGCGGAAAAGATCGAGTTTACTCCCCTCGAGGAGGCGGAGGCGCTCGTGGCGCTGGTCAAACACGCCGACGGCCAGAACGTCGTGTGGGTGCCGCGGATGGCCGATAATGGGGAAGTTATATACTACTGTGAGCTCCTCGATATCTACTGCACCGGGCTCCCGCTCGCGCCGATGGTCCCTGCGGTCGACTACCAGGAGATTTCGATTGCCGTGCCCCTGAAAGACGCGTCCGAGGACGTGTCGGGCGCCCTCAAGCAGTTTCTGCTGGATTTCTGTGCCGGTCTAGGGTCTCTCGACATGGCCGGCTCTGACAAGTTTTCCGAAAGTGTCGCAAAGTTCGAAAATGTCGGCAAACGCGACCTGAGCGCCCTGACAATGTCGCAGACGTCGTCGCTGTCGTACCACAACTTTGCACAGCCGTTCTTCGTGACCCCGGGCCTCTTCTACCGCCAGTTCTCCGACGTTGCCCGCTGGACGGACTTGCGCGAGCAGTTGAACTACATCTTGGACTTGACGTGGAAGGCCCTCGAAAACTGCAACAAGCAGCTTTTCACAATGCATTTGCTGGAGCTCACCAAGATCGTGCTGATCATGATGGGCGCGGCACGACTCACACAGGCCGACTTTGTCGATACGCGCTTCGAGCGGCTGATCCGCCACCGCATCCGCCACGTGTCGACGGCGTTTGCCCAGATGTACATAAACCTGTTGTTGCATTTGAGTGTGATGCATTATCTGGACGGCCTGGTGGGCGAGGACTACCTTAGTTTGAGCATCCACAACTTAAACAAGTCGACCAGCACGGCCCAGCGGCCCAGCGCGTCTTCCCGGGGCTCCGACAGCACGTTGATCCAGATGAAGAACCCGAAAGAACTTCTGAAGGAACACTTTAAAGAGAGTCTGAAAGAGAGTCTGAAGGAGACAACTTCCTCTGCGCTGGTGCTGTCGGACGGCATCTCGTCGTATTTGCAGCACATCGAAAGCGATATACACATGGTGCGCAACAAGATGAACGGGCTTATTGACATATTTCTAAAAGTGTCGAAAGATAAAAGGGTTCATGTGCGGGACTACGACAGCTCGGATGTTTCCGAGGACGAGGGCGAGGACCGCTACAATCTCATGCCTCAGGTGTACCCGCGCTTTATAGCCAACGAGTTCAACGGTGGCAACTGGTGCAATCCTTTTTTCACCAACACCCACCGCTTCTTAAACCTCAGCGGCGACCACTTGAAAAACAAATATCACCTGAAGATCATTATTGATGCCTCGGCGCACGACCGGGCCAAGGCTTATGTCGAGGATATCAAAAAGCTCACAAACGAGTGCTTGCAACTTCTTGACCCGGCCCAACAACACCGCTACTACAACGACGCGATGAGAAATGACCGCAACGAGCAGGCTCTCCGCGTCATGTACAAGTATCTCCACCATGCGAGCTACTTTGTCGATCTCCTTGAATCCTTTGACTTCACGGTGTTTTGTCTCGTCAAAAAGGTTTCTGCGAGCGGGTCCTCTGGAGATCGACTGCGAGACTCGCGAGTGGGGTCGCTCAACAGTGGTCTTAACTTCGAGTACCCGGTCGTGCTTGATTTTTTTCAGAAGAAGCAGCAGCTCCACGACTCGCTTTCAAAAATCATCATCAACATGCAGGCGCTCACGCTCGAGGACCCGGACGCTTTTACGGCAATGAAAGAGGAAGATTTCAGCTACGGCAAGGAGGCGATGCGGGATCCTCTCGAAAAGTCCGCGGTTCTTTTGAGTCAGATCCTTCTGAACCAGCTCAAAAGCAAAAAAGAAGAGCGCATCTCTTTTGACCAGGACCACGCGCTAAACGAGATGCTAAACGAGGGTACAGCGATCTGCGATTCGATTCTTGGACTTACCAGGGTCTTGGCAGAGGAACGAGAAACGATTCTCAACTATGCCACCAGGGTCATGCACGATAACTTCAATGTGGATCTTTTACTCGCGGAGCGTGACAACACGTCTGCTGGGCTCAAGGCCGAGGATACCAGCGGGCAGTATTTTGGCGGCGACAAGAAAAACGACGACACGCCCTGGTACTTGGAGGGCGACGAGGAGTACGATTTGCTCTTGGATATGAATGGAAGCATCAAAGGAGGCACGCGCGAGGCGTTAGTGGCGCATTTGACCCACCATTCGACACTCGACAACGCGTTCAATACCGTGTTCATGATCTCGTTTGCGACGCTCATGTCCATCTCGGATCTTCTCGAGTTGTTGATCCAGCGGTTCCAGATCGAGGCTCCCGAGGGTCTCTCCTACGAAGAGTACCTCCAGTGGTCTCAGAAGAAACAGTACCAGATCCGGCTCAAGGTGTTGAACGTGATGAAATTAGTGGTTGAGAATCATTGGTTGGAGTCGTTCAACGTGAGCGGTCTTTTCCCCAGATGGTTAAGTTTCATGAATCGCCCGGATGTACAGGCGTTTGAGATCACAAAACGAATCGTGGACGGCCTCGAGAGGTTGAAAAACGGAGAGCAAATTACTGCTTTGCCGGAGCCAGAACTCCCAACGGAAAAGGCACCAGCGCCTCTCACCAAAGGGTTTTCTTTACGCAAAATGCGCTTGTTGGATATCGAGTATGTGGAACTTGCAAGACAATTGACTTTGCGGGAGTTCCAGCTCTACTGCACAATTTCAAAACTCGCTTGTATTCATAAAGTATGGGGCAAGCGATCGGGGGTGAACGAGTCGATCTCAAGCATCCAGAACTTCATCCGGTCGTCCAATCAGCTCACCAACTTTGTGGCATACCTGATCTTGAGAAAGGATGACCCGCGGAAACGAGTCAAGGTGATCCGTTACTTCGTGCAAGTTGCCGAATGGTGTCGCCAGTACAACAACTTCTCGTCGATGACTGCGATCATATCTGCACTTTATTCTTCTCCTATTCACCGATTGAAGAAAACCTGGGCATACGTCACCAAGGACACAATGAGCAGGTTACAAAATATGAACAAGCTCATGAACTCGAGCCGCAACTTCAACGAGTATAGGGACATGTTGAAGTTCATTGGCTCCGAGCCGTGTGTGCCTTTCTTCGGAGTGTATCTTAGTGACTTGACGTTTGTCTACCATGGGAATCCCGACCATCTTTTGAACCGCACACGCATGGTAAACTTTGCGAAACGTGCCAAGACGGTGGAGATCGTCACGGGTATAGACCGATTCAAGCAGGTGCACTACAATTTTCACACTGTGCCGGAGATCCAAACTTTCATTGATCTCTGGTTCGACAAGTGCCCGACCATTGATGAGCAGTATCAGCTTTCACTCAATATTGAACCGCGTGAGGAGAGGTCGAAAGAGATGGCGACCCCGCCACACATTTCTCGCCTGCAACCAATGAGTGTGATGGGAATAAGGTAGAGAGGGAGATGTATGAAGGATCTGATATGCTTGAAGCATGTGGCTTATTGTATTCTGCGGATTTCGGAAGTATTTTTCAACGGAGGTTCTATTCTGAAACCATTCTTGAAACGGAGGTTTGAATATGCATAAAGAGCTCTTCAAGCGAGATGTTACATGTATTACCCTCATGGTAACACTGCAACAAATCGTTACGTTCTAACAAAGACAATTATTACATTGATGCCTCGTTAGAATACAAACCAGGCGAGAGGTATCTAAGCTCGAGGACTCGGACGCTCACTGTTAAGATTTCAAATTCTACGAAGCTTGATTCACCTTATAATGGAAGTCCAGCCAAAAAGCTGATTGGATCAAAAGGATCTCATTTTGTCAATATTGGCCTCAGAGGCGACCTTACGCCTTTTGCTTAATCCAGATCGAAACAAGTAACCTCAGAAAGATCTTGACCAATCAGACAATATCGCACCTGATAACATGAAGGCATGTGAGCGTTCTGGTCTTACCAAAACGAGTTACTCTCCAATGGCTCAGGACTGGCATGTGCTAATAATTTACCCAATGGCGACCGCAGAGGACATCGCTAGCTGGTTCGAAATTCGTTCAACAGATGAGCAGCAAGTGATTAATTCGAAACAAATTACTTCACTAGGATTTCAAACAAACGGGAAAAACTCATCATGGAATATTCAATCTCTTGTACAGGTCCCACTACTTATTTTCATCCCGCATTTATGTTAGTATCAGCATACTAAAGGAAGCGTGAAAAGTAGCGCATGACTCGGAAACCTCTCAAAACTCCCAAGTATTGCATGCGTTTCTATAATCTTCACCAAACGATATCTTCAAATCAAGATAATTTACTTTCAACGCAATACGCAAGAATATATCATTCTACAACTCTTGGCGAACTGTATTATCTGCAGGTCACACCGGGTCGCACCTCCACGTCTTAAAGTGGACAACGGAATTGAAAATAAAAGTTACTTTAATTACACAGGCTAGATTTGCCTATACGGGAAGAATCTGTGCAAATATCCTTTAACATTCATTCTTTTCAGTAGAACTCATATTCTCACTAAGGCTTAGTGAACTACTCACTTGAACCCCTCCATATACAATAGAGATAGTACCCGCCGTTATGTTCAACAAGCTCAAATCTTTCTCGGAAGACGTGGCCAAAAGCTTGAATGAGATTCAGCAAGGTGATGTGCACAAGAAAAACAGTGACAAAATTTCGCAGCTCAAGAGCTCCGAGAGCATACTTAGGCAGAAAACGCCCGAGATTAGTGATCTCACGCAACCTGCCGAGGAAGATGCGGATCTATCAGGCAAGCTGGCGATTTCAGCGGATAAAGCTGAGCTGAATGAAAGTAATGGTGAAGATTTGGAGAAAAACGGAGCAGGAGTGACACATGTAGAGACCAAAGAACATAGCAGTACCAAACCTGATGTGGATCTGAAACAAGCGCTGCCGGATCCGCTCCGTGATATCGATCTTGACCAATTGCCGTCTCTCGTGCGCTCCAAATTAAAGAAATTTGCGAAATACGAGGAAAAGTACCCGATTCTTCTTGAAGCTTATAAGACTGAAAAAAGAAAAAGTGAACTCATCCAGGCATTCGAGAAAGTGATGAGCGAAACGACCCCAGTGCTGTCGATTTCGGATGTGGGCCTTTTGGTCGATTATCTCAAAGGACTTTCGGAAAAGGCGACTTTGCTGGCCAACGAGTTGCGCAAATCTGTCACTGAAACGGCCAAACTCAATAGAGAAAAGGACGACTTGATAAAAAAGTTGGCTGATTCGCAGAAAACGGTGAAATATGCCGAGGAGAGTGTGAGCCAAAAGGCCAAAATCGAGGAGGAACTCAGGGCGAAGATCCAAGCTTTGGAAGGAAAAGTAAAGGATTTGACGATAAAGGAGAATAATCCTGATAATGAGGTTCTTTTCTCTTCTGAGGAAAACCAAGATGTCGTGAGTTTGAAGGAGGAGATGTTGGGTCAGCAACTGAAATATGACGCTGCGGAGCTAAAGTTGAAGGAAGAGAAGAGTGCTCTCCAAAAAGAACTTGAAGTTTTGAGGTTAGATGCAACCACAGATCAGGAGCGCTGGGAAAAAGATCTTGAGCTGAAAACTCGTGAATATAATGATCGAGTTAAAGCCCATGATGCAGATTCGAAAGAACTTGCTGCGCTTCGAGAGCAGTTTGAGAAGACACAAAACTCGGTGGCTGAATATGAGTTACAGATTGAGGAACTCAAGAAAAGCGCAGAGTCAGACACCGACTCAAAGCAAAAAGTTGAGTTGCTAGAGTCTCGACTCGAATCTTCGGACCTGGCTTTAGAAGCTCTTAAAGTCAAATATGAGGAGGCAACTTCTCAAATGAAAGCGTACCAGGATAAGATTTCGAATCTCGAATCTGAAAAAGTCGAGTCTGAGTCCAAGACTGAGAAACTTGAGAAAGAGGCGGAATCCTTCAGAACTCAGATTGCATCTGCCGAAACAAGTTTGAGGGAGAAATCCGATGAACTCAAGGTCGTCAATGAGAAACTAGCTCTTGTTGAAACGGAGCTCGCACAGACCAAGGCTTCACTGGCCTCACAAAACGAATCATCCAATGTGAAACAGCAACTTTCTTCTTCTTCGGGGAAAGCAAATAACAAGAAGAACAATGGATCCGCTAAGAAGTCTTTTGTTGCCAGAAACCTGCAAGAGAATGATAAAGTTTTAGAAAAGCACACGCAACTCGAGGCCGAGATGGCCCAGATAGTCAAAGAAAAGGAAACTCTTCTGGCAGAAATCACAAGCTTGAAACAGGAGCTCTCGCAAGCAAAGGAGTCCATCAGCGCATTTGAGCTGGCCTCTACAGAAAACGACGCAAAGCTTGCACAATTGCTGAAAAGCTTAGATGAAAAGGCACTGCTTGTTGAGAGTTTCCAATCAGAGCAAGAGTCATTGGAAAAACTAAAAGAGGAGCTTCATCTAGCAAAAGCAGATATCGAGAGCAAGAACGAGGATCTTGAGAACTTGCGTGATCTGCTCAGAGACGTCGGCGACGAGCTTGTGACTGTAAAGGATAGCATGAAAACAAGCATTGCCGATGCCAGACTGAAGTGGGACTCTGATACTGGCTCAAAAATCACAGAACTACAGAAGGCGGAATCGTTGCTTAGGGATTTACTTCAGGAGAAGGAAGGTGCGCTCAAGACTTTTGCCAAAGATAAAGATGTTGCCGCCAAGAAGCTAGCGGAGTCTGAACAAATCATCAAAAAGAACACAGATGAGTTGAAGCGTCTAAAAGCAGAACAAGAGAAGTTTCAGGAAAAGCTCACCAGTGCAAACTCAAAAGTGAGCGAGCTCCAGAAGTCACTCTCGAAGAAAGATGAAGAACTCACAAAGGCCAAGAAGGAAGCCCAAACGCTTGCGTCTGAAAAACAAAAACTCAATGACCGCATCGATGAGTTGAGCAAGTACAAGAGCACGGACTCCTCGTTGAAGCTCGAAATCGCCTCTCTCCAATCATCAATCTCACACAAAGATGAACAAATAAAAGATCTCAAGGAGTCGCTCGAGAGAAAAAACAAAGAGCGTGACGACTTGAAACAATCGATTGCGACGTTGAAGGCCACTAACACCGATCTCCATGCGACTAACCAGCGTATTTCCGAGGAAAAAATGAAGCTAGGAGAAAAACAGGAAGCGGCCGTCGAGCGGGCCAATACTCTTTCTACGGAGGTTTCCAAACTCCAAGCAAGCCGCCAAAAGACCATGACCGAGCTTGAAGCCTTGAACCTCAAACACGACGCTCTCCAAAAGAGACGTGCAAGTGCCTCTGACGAGATTCTGGAATTTAGGCAACAGCACGAGGAGTTGGCGATGAAAGCTAAGGAGGCCCAGATCAAGATCGACGATCTCCAGGACGAGCTTTCGGAGGCCAAGAACTTGTTGCAGGAGCGTACAAGAGAGTCGTCTACTTTGAGAAGAATGCTTTTGGAAGCCGAGGAGGAACACACTGTTAAGTGTAACGAACTAAGAGGGGATATTCGGAATATTACTGAGGACCATGCGGAAAAAGAGGCGGGGTTCCAGGCGCTAATGAAAAAGAGACAAAGAGAACTAGAGGACCTTAAGGGTCTCTGTGATCGGTATACACTGAAAATATCCGATTTGGAATCTTCATTGGAAGATGTTCGCCGCAAGTACGAGCCTCTCAAAAACCTCAGAACAGAGACATCTTCAGAGGACTTGCAGAAACTCACGAACTTGGAAAGCACCGTGGACCAGTTGCGGGCGTCTCTCCAAGCTCTGAACAAAAAAATGAAGGAGCTCGAGGGAGTGAACGGTATTCTCAAGAAGTTGAACGAAGAATCAACAATGAAGTTCGATCGTCTTTCGAAGAACTACAAGCACATGACGCAGCAGTACAGACAAATGAAGGAGAATCATGAGAAAAAAGGGTCTGGGGATGTTTCGGTGGTGGAAGAAAAAGCTGGCAAGAGCTCGCCAGAGACAAATGTGGCGTATTTGAAAAATGTCTTGGTTGGCTTTTTGGAGCACAAGGACCAGCGCGAACAGCTTTTGCCTGTATTAAAGATGCTCTTTCAATTTGATCTGGCCGATGAGAAGAAGTTGATGCTTGCATTGAAGTGAGAGGATTAGAGAGATCGAACGAAGGATTGAAATGAGTTCTTAAGTTATCACAAAGGGGGGTGTGTGCTGGACATAAGTGGAATCAAGAACAGTGTTGCCTTTCTGCCCGGGGGAAGGTCTTTGAAAGAAAGCTTTGTCTCTGCAAATTGTCTGTGGCTTGGATTCCCAAAAACAACAAGAGATAAATCATATCGATAACTTTACGTTGCTGACCATGAAGTGGCATCTATCAAACACAGACATCAGAACAACAAGGTCTCTAAAAAGTCAGAGTGGTGCAAGCCAGGTAATGCTTGGTAAAGCCAGCATCAAAACTTATACCATCAAGAGTCAATCTTTTACATTGTGGACCTGATCTGAATACTGGCTTGAATGACTACTAAAGTCTCGAACCGAGGCTATGAGCGTGTCTCCGTTCGCCTATCAAAGCCTGAAACCATCTTCAAAACTGGAAAAGACGGTAACTCAAATCGGTGACAATGCAGTAGAACGCGAACGATATGCTTGAATTGGTACTATTCGGAAAAGGTCATCGCTCTCATCCAAATGTAGCCTGTTAAAAGGTTATGTGCAAGAATCCTAGCCTGAGTACCCGAAAATGTGTTTACCGTCTGTTCACAAAAACCTGGGAATTATGCGAGTGATAGCGCAATCTTGTTGAATGTTCAGGCTTCCGAAGTTGTATATCCGGGTGAGCAGGGTCACTATATACCTCTCCGTATTGCCTGAATGTTCCTCATCCACATCGCCAGTATGAGACGAGGAATTACAGCGACCTGTTTCAAAGAACCCAATTCCTTCTACCAGAGTATTTGAAACATCCAGTTCATTTGCCTAGAAGAAGCAATATTAGTGATACTGAAGTATTTGGCGCGAAATGGAATTGAGATACAAGATTATGCTTTGTGGACCAGAGTCAAAGGCTCCCTATGATCTTCCTTCGAGCTATTTCTGGCCCCTGAGTAGCTTCTATGGAGAACAACAACCGAAAAATTGGACCCGTGTTTTGAGCACAGACTTGCTTCTCGACATCATACCCTCAAGACTTTGTACGCCAATTACCAGCCATCAGGATCTGCTCTACCCAACTTCGCAGCCTACTTAGGTACGTGGACCCAGCTTGTATGGATATCTGTATGCCTAGTTTTCCATTGCAAAATCTAGGTCTTCACAGACAAATGCTCCACCCTGTGAAGATGCGCTGTAGAGCTCCCCATCATCTAATATGCCTTTTTCGACTCCATTTCTGACAAGGAGCACTCAGAATAATCAACAATGCCCTCCAGGTACTCAATGGTTTCCGAGTTTTGAATAAACGAGAGGCATGGGAGAACCCTCACATGTATCTTACGAGCTGGGCCAACGCAGCACATCCAGTAAGACTGTGTTTATTGAGTGGCCTCGATGACAGGCGTGCGTAGCTACATCATCCCACTCGTTGCATTTCAGAGCTTCTCGCGTCTTTCATCCCGAGTCCATATGTTATAGAGGGGTGGTCAAAAAGATTGCAGGTATAATTGATTGTAAGATCAATTTCAGGTGGAGCCCCTTCTTCGGTAACATTTTCAGTATCATTGTCCCACGCAAGATGCGCTTGAATATAAGGGCCTGAGAATCAAGGTCAATTCCAAAGAGCAAAAGTAGACTACACTTACGGAAAGTGAATATTCATGAAATCATACAATGTCACAGAGAAAGAGAACACAATGAAGCGGAGCGTTTTACAACATCTGTAAAAAGAATTTGAAAAAATGAACATAAAGATACGGAAGAGTCATAGAATAGAATGAGAGACAATGTCCAAGAACCTATAAATTTGCATACTTCAGTGAGTAATAAACACGGTAGAGAGCCATAGGAGAGAGTCAAGACAGTGGCCAGATATGTTCAGAGCCAAACATAAAATCAATGGAATTATCAAGAACATCAGGATCCGTCTACCCATTCAAAAATGGGTGTGTAGGACCAGCAAAAAATTGGACCTCAATGTAGAAAGACTTATACCTCTTGTTTACGCCACAGGTCACTCCGTGCTAGGGGACAGTATTCTGACTTGGTCGTGGTCCAAGTAGTAGTGTATGACAGCTCAGGCACAGACACAGTTGGGAACACGGAAGTAGTCGTGTAAGTCAGACCAGCCGAGTTCGTAGTAATCACAACAACACCAGAATCAGTCTCCACAGATCCATCAGATTTGGTCGTGGTCCAAGTACTAGTGAAAGTCGTGAATCCACTTTGCATGGCACAGAAAAGGAGATGAAGAAATGGAAACAGACGAAGTGGTTGAAATGGAAAACATGAAGACTCAAACGTTAAAAAGAAAAATAGAAAGAATCAAAGTTCCAGTCAATGGGGTCGGGAAGATAGTACAGGAAGTATGATGATAAAAAGAGCAGGTTTGCCTCGCATCTGAAACCGCATTGTACATGGATCTATCAATAGAAACTTAGATCTTGGATCGGGTAGATTGAACACGCATATAGTCGACAGTTCTGTAAATGAAACCATAAGTTGCCCTGAACACCCAAGATGCATCAGCATAATCACGATGTAGACCAGAGGATTATTAGCAAGCCAACAAAGGGCCCTTCAGATATTTTCATCAACTTCTGGACTCGCCTCAAGTGGAACACCTGATGATCCCGCCTCAACTTTGGAGATTCGTACGCCCGGCACCGCGTACATTGGCAAAGCAATGGAGAATGTGGCGTATAGAAGATTCATTGATGGGCCGCGTTGGAAATCGGAATAAGTGTGAGATTCGAAGATCATACAGGCCATCGACTTGAGAAGCCTGCTCATTGAGAGGGCGAATTGGTCTCCTTGTTCTGGATGAAACACGCAAAAAACGGGAATCTTAGGCAGATAAATGAAGCAACGCATTGCTCAAATTAGTCAAACGTATAAATGTTTGGTCTCTTGCTGTACCACACAAGCTGATGAGGGTCAATGCGCTGCGTAGAAGCACTCAAGGGCCATCATCCCACTAATCGGATCAGTAAAGAAGTTGAAGGACGTTGGTCAACCGATCTGGAATGCTAGCACCCTGATTTATCAGCAATCTCTTTGAAGCATTAGCTGAATTCCTTTGCGTTCCTGGCGACACATCTAGTTCACCTCGAATTACACGATCCTTATCTCCAATTTCGGCTGACGAGTTTCCCCTTCTGGCCGACTTCTGGGCCCACTTCTGAATCGACATACTGGATACCAATGAATCCCCATTTGCCGATAGAATAGGTTTCTTGCACTGGGGAATATGTGTAGATCTCGCACATCAATAAACCGTGGAGCTGAAGGACTTACATCCTGATCAACAGCACCAAGTTTTCGTTTACGGCTCAATGCTCAGCCACTGGTTCCCCATGCCCCAAAGCCCCCATTATTCTAAGAGGCGTAAGTAAATCGAGACTGCTTCCAGCCCCAATACAGTGTTGAATCAATTGGATCGCTTTATCCGTTTGACAACCTTATCGAAAAACTCTCCGATACGTACACATAAACCAGACTGTAGTGCTGCGCTGCAGAATGTGTGGACTGAACCAGTGCAACGAGAAAGAGAACTGCGCTTTCTTTACATAAACAGGATGAGTTCCATAATTGTGTGTCACCAAAATTGGTACATCTTACGAGCCTTCGAGCTTGATGGGCTCAATCCAGAAGGAGACCAGCTCTCGATAGCTCGAGCACAATCTCAACAACTACCGGTCATAGAATGAATTAACTCCTGAAAATGATGAGCAGTGGCTTACTGAAGGTAAGTTCAAACGAGCCCAGATCATGCTTTTACCCGAATTGAATCTTTCCCAAATTAACTTTGTCGGAGAGCCAACAGTCAAGGGTATCGTATAGATCCGAGGTGTGTCGAAGTAGACTCACGGCAACAATCACGATCAGACTATCCTCTGATTCAAAAGTCTCTTAATCCAAAAACGCACTGCCAAAAAGTCCAACAAATGTTTTCTAAATCAAGCTGCTCCCTGTTTTCGTAACCCTTCATAGAGCAAAATCCGGGGTACGGCCATGTCCTGCATAAACCCTACTCTTTCCTGTACCCAGCATCACCTCATCGGACTCATCTCCATGATGCAATTGAGCCAATTCAACAAACCAAAAGCTTTCTCAAAATTTTCAGGTCATGAACTCATTCGACCAGAAAAAACAGCTGATACTACGCGAGATCCAAAGCACCTCGGAATTGTTGCCCGACGCGTCGCCAAAAGGCACCATCGACGTGCTCTGTCTTCCGCTTATCGAAACGATCAATGCAAATCCAGACATGGTAACCACGTCGCTGTGTTCCGGCCGAGTGTCGGTATTTCTTGAGGGAAACAAAACAAAAACGCAAATTGGTGCTAAAGGCAACGAAGGCCGGTGGTTATTTGTGACTCACGATCCCCAGGAGCTCGACGGATGGCATGAAAAGGTCGCTTTCAAGTATGAGTCTGCGAGTCGTTTAGCTTCACAGACTTCCTCAGAATCGACGCGGTACATTCTCTTCAAATTCGAGCCTTTGATTCTTCACGTCAAGTGCCGCGATGCCGCCAGTGCAAATCTGCTTTTTTCCACGGCCATGGCCTGTGGATTCAGAGAGACTGGAATCGGCAGCAACCATATAGTTGGAATTCGGATACTGATCAAACTAGACGTTCCCATTGGTTACCTCGAGGGTGACAGGCATGTGTCTATTGTGAGCGACGAGTATCTCCAGGTTTTGACCAAACTCTCTCATGACCGTTTCAAGGAGAACTTTCGCAAAATGGCCCAACTAGAAGCCGCCATCAAACTCATCAGACCTGCAGACACCACTGTTGTGGAGACCAAGGAAGAACGGCGACTTCGAAAGATTGAGGAAGGCATGAACAGACGAGACGCAGTCCGGGCGCAAAAGGACCAGAAAATGAGGGAAAAGGAGCAAAGAAGAGATGATGTTCTTGCTCAAGAAGGTGCAAACAAATGACGAGTTCAGCTGTGGTAAAGGAGTACAGTAAATGAATCACCAACCCAAAGGAGCTCTTCGTTTAAGTTGTTTTTCAAACAGAAGGAAATGTAGACCTTGTCAACTCACAACCGCGCATCACGGCTGCTAGACTGCGGCTCGGATTCATCGGTATCACCGCTTCCCTCGTCTTCCCCTTCTTGTTCCCGCGAGTTTTGGGTATCGTTGCGAGCTTCTTCCCGGCTCGTCGCCCCAAACTCGTTGTCACGGTACGCCCGCACAAGCGAGTGGATATCCCTCATATCTTCCGCAGAGGGCTCGAACACTTCACGAGACGAGTTCATCTCCGACGTCACCGTCTCGACCCCGTGAGCCGTTCTTCGGCTGGAGACCCCGGAAGCAAAAAGCAGGTTGGAGCCCAGGTGGTCGAGACCCCGGCTTCTCGTGCCGCGGCGTAAAAAGTTCTGAATATTGTGGATCACCGGCGAAAAGGGAGGGTGCCTATTTCTTTCGGAATTCCGGCGACCAGAAGCCTCAAGGGGCGGCGGAGGGGTCTGCCCGTGTCTTCTTGCAGACAGAGGAGTGAATGCCAGGGTCATTCTTCGTAAAAATCGCGGTAGCGAGCCTTCTTCCTGCTGGCCACCACGACGATTATCCTGTCGATCACTATTTTCACGGGAGCTGGTTGTCAGATGTGCATCATAAGAAGCACCAGCTATATCATCCGCCCCTTCATTTTCCGTATCGTTCCGCGCAGCTTCTCCCTCACGCAGCGTCGCGCCAGATGCTTCCGAAGTCCCGCTGAAAGACCGGTTTAGACCACCAAAACGAACAAAACTGATGTGTGGAGGCATGTTCTCGCGGCGGGGCGCCTGCTCTGGATCTGCCACCGAAAGACGGCACAACGGGCAGCTCGTTGACTCCTTAAGCCAGTGTGCTATGCAAGACTTGCCAAAGACGTGTTTGCATGGGAGTTGCATGGGCACGTGGTCGAACTCCTCATCGTCATCGCATAAATAAGGTTTCAGGGGAGACTGCTCTGTTTCATTCTCTTCCCTTTCTGTTGTAGTTTCCGTTGGGGATGTGCTTTCCGTTGGGGCTTCCGTTAGGGCTTCCGTTGTCTCCACCGGAGGCGTGTTTTCGCTGCCTGCAGTACTGGGCGGATTTTCGTCTTCAATTTCGGCGTTTTCCGATAGGATTGGCTCGGGGGTGGCCGATCCAGACGGAACGTACAGGGATGGGCTCAACTTCCGCCGTTTGCGGGTGAGGAGATCATCCACCACCGTAGGGGGCATCGTATCAAACTGCTCGAAGCAGATCGAGCACTGCGTATCCCTAAGCTCTTTAACATCTAGACTTTTGAACGAATTGAACTTTTCAACCGTGATCCCTGGCTTTGGTTTGGGCCTATTATGGAGCAACGCATTGTAGGCCATTCTCGTAGCCAAGGATATAAACTGCGAGATTACCTGGGGTTCCCTATTGTTGGTGTTGTTAGGTATCGTCACCACAAGAGAGCCCGTGCGCCCGGCCGAAGCATCGGAAACACCGTCCATAAACATATAGTTCACAGTAATTACAATTGCACTGGCGTTGTCGGCTGTAGCTCCGGGGGTTCCGGCTGCGGGTGTGATTGCCCCGGACGATGTTGGAACTTCTGGAACTCCCGTAGTAAATACTGTAGTCCCGTCGAGATTGGCCATATTTCCCGGAACCCCGGAACCCGAACCCGTGCTTGTATCCGGATTTGAGTCACTTGGCGTAAAGGATTCTGTTCCCCGCAAATTCGGGAAGAACGCCTGGTCACGTGGCTCCCCGGCGATGCTCCCCATCACCTGGTCTAGATACTCGTCCAAAAGACGTGCACCGTTGTGAAACTCGGAGAACTGGTTTGAGTCTGATCCTGTCGGGGGAGTTGTATGTTCCGTTGTTCCCGATTCGCTATTCTGACCATGGACGGATTCATTGACCCCTGCTGAGCTTTCAGTACGATTTAGAGACTCGACTTCGGGATTGCCTCCCAGATGTTCCTCATTTCCAGTATTTCCCTCATTTCCAGTATTTCCCTCAGTTCCAGTACTTCCCTCAGTTCCAGTATTTCCCTCAGTTCCAGTACTTCCCTCAGTTCCAGTATTTCCGTCATTGCCATCATTTCCGTCACTTCCATCATTTTGAGGAGTACCTCCTCTTTCGCCACTGCCCGCTTGACGCCGAGCCCGTTCCATTTCCCCTAGAAACCGATAAAAAGGCACATTTCTAGCAATGTTTCTACGAAGTTGCTCATCTCTCTCTTCGGCGGTCAACGACTGCTGGGACTCCGTGAAGTCACGGAACCACTGGTCAAGCGACCCGCCGGTTTCGGTAAACAAACCCTGCATCGTTTCCAAAAACCCCAGCATTGAAGGGGGGCGATCTATACGGGTGAATACGGGGCGCCCATTACCCCGACTTTCGGGGGCATTCTCCTCGGAAACAGCACCCTCGTGATCGTTGCCGCTATCTCGATTTACAGCCCCTGTGGGGGATAGTTGAGGAGGATCCGATTCGGATCGCTCGGATGTTTCGAATGTTCCGGGCCCCGTTCCCTGTATTTCGGGAGTATTCTCTGAATCTACGTCTATATTACTATCGCCGTTGTGTGGCGTCTGTGACGACCTGGGCGGCAGCATTCTAGGTCCGTGCAAAGTAAGCCTTTTTGGTGGAATAGCCCCGGATATATACCAGATAAGAACAGTGTGCAAAATGGCAGTGTGCGAAGATCAGGTCAATTGTGGCAAACTCTCCGATAAGAACGTGACCGCGTATCTGCTTTGGTCAGTGTTGTGTGACCAGATATTTAGATCTGACCTCGTGCTCGGCTTGCTCTGACGAGATCAAAAAATCCGTGAGGGGCAGTGCCAGTGAAAGGATGACCGTGACGGATGAGTCTTATTTCGAAAAAAGAAAAAGCGTCGGTGTGGCTGGGTGCGAAAGTCAGATCTTGAAATTGCGGGTTGTGATTTCGCTGACGTTCCCAGCTGTCTTGGGAGGGTTGGCTTCGGGTAAGTTTAAGAACTCTTGGTTCCGAGAGATTTTATATGCCGAGAGATTTTGTATTTCGAGAGATTTTATACTCTGGGAACTTTTAAATTTCAAGAGCTTCGATCTTTGAGAACTCCCGAATTTTAGAAATTCTGAAAAATCTAATATCCAAGGATCCAAAGTCGGAGGGTAGTTATGAGGGTTTTCGCGGACTGTACTGGTGTGGGCGTGAATAGAAGCTCGCGGAACGGTTTAGCGAGATTACTAATTGTCGGGTAGAGTTCCTGGCGAGCCATGACGTAAATGGCTGGACGCCTGGTAAAAGGGTTGTATCAGTGTTGCGCGCTTGCGTAATTTCGCAGCAAAATTAGGGTGTCATTTACGATTACGACAACTCCCAATTTCGTAATCGTAATTTATCGTAATCTGTCTTATTTTCACGATTTTTATTGTTTTCACGGCTTTTAAAGGTCTTCTTTTAGTAATTACCAGTGCTGCACATCTTGTTCAGATATTCGGTTGGAGCCCTAAGCAGAAGCACCTAACATGCACGTGTTCAAGGCCGTCAATTTTGTGATCGTCGAATGCTTCATGCTCGTTGATTGAAAAGATAAACGAGAACAGCTCGCCTCATTCACGCCGCCTTTTCCAAAGTCCGCTTTTGCCATTCTGCGTGCTCAATTACCATGACGAATATCTCTTCGGATGAGTCTTGTTTCTTTTTTCAAAAGAATCAATTGTATTCACGGGCTAAATTCAACTTAAATGAATCGAAACAGCTGAGTTCGCCTGCTTTCAGATTGTTGTGACACGGCTATTTTCTATATCGCCACCGCTCTTGATCCGAAGTACTAACTCAAATATTTCCAGACCAGAGAATCATTCCCGCGCGCCTTGGTAAGTTGCATCAAGAAAAGTTGGAAAATTTGTTCAAACTTTACAAAAAGCACTTTGGAGGACAGAGATTGCAAAATGAGGTAACTGTCGAACGCGGCTCACAAAGTGACAACCGGCCAGGCAGGATTAACTTCCCTTATCTTAGTTCCCATGAAGGGTCTGGGGTCGAAGGAAACGAATTCACGACCTGCCTTTCTGAAAAATCGAAAACTTCGTTATCGTCGATTATTATCGCAGAAAAAAGAGACAATTTTTTGATACTTTATTAGCTTGCAAAAAAAATTATGGCTATTCGCCGGCAGAAACCCTTTTTTCCAAATGTGGCGGTATGATCACAAAGAAAAAAAATAAATCTATTAAAGCCACAACCAAGATGATGGCAGTGGTCAGCGACAAGGTGAGGAAAAACGGCCAGATGAATCTGGCCTGGGTGTGGAATCCGATGGTGAGAACACTGAGGATGACGTGGAGTTATGCGACCAGGTTGCGAGACAAACCAAGAATAATGTTGACGCTGGTGAAGTTGTCGGGATCATTTGAGTACATTAATTTCGATGATCGAAAATTCTCTGTTCTCGGGCAGCTATATATGAACGCGAAACAGCTCAACTCTTCAAGCATCACTCAAGTCGGCAGCAGTAATACCTTGCGCTAAGATCTGCATTAGAGCTTAGTTGAATACATTGTGGAACTAAATAGATGAGAATTTTTCATCAACCCAGTTTCAGAGTGCTAAGTGGAGGCAATGCCCACAAAAGTGAGTAGTTTAGTCACTGTCTCATACTGATGAAGATTGTAACATAATCTCCATGTTCTGGCAATATACGGTAGCGTGTTTCCATTTTATGTGGCTTACTCACGGGTTTTGTGGAGACAGGATTTTGAGCAAATTCCAAAAATCTTTACAAAAAATAACGAAGCTTCACGATAAGTGTTCGGTTCTGGCATAGCGTAGTACTGACTGTTCGTAGTTTTGAGTATACTGATGGGTATATTTGGTGAGTATATGATGACTGACCTGTTAGCCCAAAGTGGGAAAGAGGTTCCTTGTTTATGATATCCACAAAAGATCTGAAATTACCGATAAGAAACGTTCGGCCAAGGGAGATGATCGGCCAAAGAATGTCAGGTAGGACATAACCACTAGTGAAATTACGCTATACACGCATTTCACCCGCGCGCAGATCTTCCCATTGTTACCATTGTCACCATGCTTTCTCCTATATAGTCGCCAGTCCCCCCGTTGGGGACACGGGGGCTCTCTTTTTCCCATCCTTTATTCAGAAGGGTCACCGTCACACATAGTTTTTTCGCTATTCAAGTTTTACCTATCGCTCTTAGCTTTTAACGTCCAGATATCTCTGACAAAGAAGACCCAAGATCGCCCAGAGGAGATCTAAGCTCACCGAAAGGAGATGATCGGCCAAATGATGTGCATTGTTCCGGACATGCGCCAGCATGGATAGCCGCGGTGATTTAGACCCATTGTAAGAAACTACCCACTTCTGGGACCGTCCTAGCACGCTCCCAGGTCCCTGACAAAAAGATTACGTCATATACTTTTTTTTGCGAATACTTAGGAGATCACGATGGTTCCCAAAAGCGGAACTTGAAAAATGGTGGAATTTACGGTGGCCCTGAATTTTGAACGTAAGTGTGTTTCTAAGAGTCAATTGTATTATAGGAGGCATCAGCGAAAGAGTCGATCTTCCCAAGCCTTAATTGTGATTCTGGCGTAATGCGCGCGTAATTTGCAGCTCTGATAAGGACTCGTGGAAACAATAAATGCAAAGCATGTTTCAATATTTTAATCATATTTTGTTACTTGCTCAAATAAACATAAAAACATCCTCGAGGATTACTTCCTTTAGCATTATTTAGTAGCTTGAATAGTTTTTTTACAAAAAGCATTTAAGCACTTTTGTACATGGCGAAGCGGGCAGTTCGAAGCCTGGGAATCCTCCAACAATTCGAGGGCTTACGCCCAATCCCACCGTTGGAAAAAGGTCTCAATGGAAGTCTCGGATCGTAAAATGAGGTCCATGACAATTAGATTTTTCTTCTGCCCGACTCTGCTTTCTTCGTCTCATTGACATTTCTTAGCCAAATGTCTGCAAATAACCCAATCTTTGGATTCGAGTCAATGGGAAATCCCACTTGTTCGCGTGAATCGGCAAAGTGAAGCCATATAAAGAGCTTGAGAGTCAATTTCTTGAATATAGTCGAACGATATTGGAAACAATTGGAACATTCTTTTCCGTACTCGGCCCCTCTGAATTTCCAGTAAATTCCCTAAGGAAGGATGAGACAGCAGGTTGACGATACCGCATTTGGCACATATATTTACTTTGCTCGAGAGGTACAACATTTCACGATTCAAGGAGGATCAAACCTTGCTCGCTGAAAAATTTCCAAAAGCGTGTGTCAATTACTCAAATACTACACTATCCGGTCTCGTCATATCGAACCCCCAAAATATCTCTACAATGCATGCTCCTCGTTTGAAATTGAGCTATCTCATGAAACATGGCTTGCCATCAACTCTCCAAAAGTCGATCAAGAAGCTCCATTTGTAATCTTTCGGACTACGACAAGAGGCGGAAGCTCCCACTTCATGCAAGGAAAGAACCAAAAACAATGATGGCTCAGATCGGTATCCATCAACACCAACTGTTTTCATGACGAACGATTCGATCGCAAATTAAAATGAGTTACTTGTGTATCTATAGAAAAAGAGACAGGATGAGGATTGTAATGTTGCACAATACCACAAATCTTTTAGAGCTACGTTTCCCGTCATCTATAAGATGGCAAAAGACGTTTTATGTACTCCAGCAATGTCCTCGCCGTCTGAGTCACTTCTCTCCGAGGTGACGTGCATGCTTACGGACGGAAGAAGAGGATCGCTACCAGAGACAATTTGGCGATACGAAAGTCTAGGGGCGTTATTCCGGATCCAGACCTTGATGAAATCCATCACCAGGTAGAAGAAGAAGGCCAACCCACGGTTGATCAGAGTATTTCGCAAGATTATACATTTAGACTGGAATCAAAGAGACCCTTTGACTCAATTGAGCAAAACTTAGATGAAGAGCTGGACACGAGTGGTATATACTTCCTGTATGGCAGAGATGGAGAGGAGGTGGAGAATCACGAACTCCGAAGCTGGCGAAGCTGGACGTAGAGACTATCTGAATTTCGGATGACGACGAAGTTACTCTCGAATTCGAGTAAATGGGGATCAAATATACGAGCCTTGTTTGGACATTCTCGTGCTTTTGTTCGGTTGTGATATGGGATCTTTCGCTCTCCACTATTAGTGTGGAGATGTACCTTCTTAAAATCAATATTAAAGATACTTGCTAAAGTGGAATAAATATGCATAAACATAAAGTCGTTTGAGAAAAGTGACTTTTTTAGCAAACATATTGCGAAAAACACTAATAATACTACTTAATAACATGCCTGCTGCAAAGTATGGTTGCAGTCTCAATGGCATCATTGTGATCGTCCCACATTAGCGTTTTGAATAACGCAGGTTATCAAGCATATACAATATTGTTAGTTTTGGTTATTTCAAAGTACGTTAAATGTTTATAATTCGATGGATGAAATTTGAAGATATCATTGTATTACTAGCCGACTCCTCTACCTGAAGATGAGATTCATCAAGGTCTGGATCCGGAATCCGCCCCTCGACTCGAGTATTGCCAATATTTTGAATGTCTCGCAATATCTGCTTCTTTGTCCGTTAGCATGCACTTCACCTCGGACAAAAACGGCTCAGACTGGGAGGACATTGCTGGAGTCATAAAAGTCTGTTGCAATTTCATAGATGACGGAGAACATAGTTCTTCGATATCTGTAGTATTGTCCAGCATTTTATCCTCATCTTGTCTCTATTCGTCTAGATACATCCTTAAATTGCTCTAATCTTGGATAAGTTCGTCCTTAATTAGAGCGTATGGTGACAATGGATTCCGAACTGGCCATCCTTGAGGATTTTTTGTTATTTGCGTACGGTGAATATTCGGAATATAGTCTAGTCTCGACTTCCAGCGAAAAACTGAGTGACGGTCTCATGCTTGTTCATGACAATATTTCAGTCCCTTTGATCATTGAGCGTTCACGGAACTTAAGGATTGGTACACGAATCTTTGGAGAGTAAAATTGGTTTATCATATGACCAGAATCATTATCGGAAAACAGAAGGTTTATACAGCGAATATCGGAAAACTTTGCTGGGCTGGTCTTGTTGACTCTGGTCTTTCTTTGTATGGACAGGATGTGTGATCTTGAGAAATGCACTCTCAATCAGTCGCTGCGTCGGAGCAATCAAAGAAAGGTATAGTTTATTAGAGGCGATTCGTGAGGGAGAGCATAATCGTTCTATTGAAAACTCGCCCTTTCTGGAAATGGCTTCAGTTGTCTTTTCTCGTCATGCGGCTGTGACAGGTGCTTTCGGACTTGCTTTCTGATTCAGTGGGCTTTGTGTATTCAACGATGCTTTCGATACCGAAAGAGGGCGAGCTTTTTTCGGCAGAGATCCCTTTGAGTTCATTGGAACCCGGCTTCCGAAGGGCGGCTCGTCGACATTCATCTGAATATCTTGCGTCGACACATCGTCTTGTACCGAGATAATTGCATTACTGCATGAACATCGAAGATGTGCCACTGATATAAGGGTCAGGCTTCCTAATGGAGACCAGCTTCTAATTATCAACTTCTACCTAATGCACTACAAGTTGAAAATTTGAAGGAGACAATGTAAACTGTCCAGAACTTTTTCCATCGAGAGATATCCCACATCTCTGGGCAAATTATGAAAAGCGTTTGGGTTGAATCACCGTGAGCTTACTTTGCTTGTCCTTACTGCTGGATTTGAACGGAACAAAAGAAGACGCTGAAAGGAACGACCAGTATAATCAAGCAAATGAACCCAAAATCGGGCTTTACTGACTTGATATTTCATTGATTTTTTCCCATAGTGTGGTTCGTCTTTGAGGGCTTTTTCCGAAATTTAAATAGCTACAGCAACTTCCTCGATGAGCAATTTTATCTCTCCTTTAGAGTGTTGAAAAGGGTTGAACAATATTATTCTTGGCGCACCCGTGCTAATATCGATCGTGTTAAAAACAGACAATTTCACATCCTTAGGCGCCTTGTGAAAGTGCTTAGATAGCGTTTCTTGAACGGCATTTAAAACGGTGGATGGTTAAGGTGCTTGAATGCTTTTGTAAAGCGTATTGAGACTATTGAAACATGAATTTGAAAGTACGTTTTGGGGGATGTATTTTTCGCCATACATACTGATTGTTAACAACACTGCCTGGAGAGAGCGCAGTGACTTAAAAGAGGAATTGAACGCCTTTAGGTATTCTCCTGCATTGCCACTAGGACTTGCCTTCCCTTGACCAGAAAACACTCGGCAGCCTCGGTATTGTCTGTTCTCTCTTCCTACTGCTGTATCAGATGACATAGGAAAATTTGGAATTGTGAAATGGACCTTCATCCGAATCGACTATCACCCGGATCAGCTTTTATCCGGATGGAGGAGGCTGGTGAATGTAATTGCGAGAAAGCATAATGAGGATTGTAGGCTCAGACACGAGCTACTCCCCACACAAAACCCAGCGACCCAAGTACACACGAATCCACCAACCACCTCCCCCTCAACCAGTATCGCTCACCTCGGTTTCCTCCTGGGAGTCCATGGCCGGGTCAACAACATCTCGGATGTACTGCTCCGCCAACGCTATCGTAAAGCGGAACGGCTCGAACAGCGTGGCGTAGTTCCGGAAAAAGTTTGTGTCGAGCCGCACGTCCCTGGTGATATAAAGTGCACCGGTCCCGTTGCTTTGGACCTCCAGGGCCAAGCGCCAGAGCAGCTCTATATACAGCGCACACGTACCCTCCAGGCCAAACAGCAAAAGAGCCATAGAGTTCCAAAGTGCAGGCTCCAAGTACGTCTGGAGCGCATCGATTAGCTCCGAGGCATCGTCAGCCAAGATGGGCGTGCTGAGCGCAAACTCCTCGAGCAGCTCTACCGCGGCTAGAATGTTGGCCACGGCCGGAATCAAGCAGAACGGCTCCATGTGCCGGATTTTGAGCAAAACAGTGCTCATCAGCGCATAAACACAACGGAATAGGAAGTCGAGATCAATGGTGAGGAGGTGCAGCAGCGGCGAGCGGAACTGGGCAAACACCACCAAGAAAATCGCCTGGTGCGTGAGCTGGAGATACATCTGCAAAAAAGTATAGTTCTTGCTGCGCCCAAGAACAAGCGCGTAGATCAGGCCGTCGCCGTCAAAAAGGCGGAAGTCGAGCTCCTCGATCCAGTTGAACGTGCACATAAGCGACAGCACATAGTGGGCGAACCGGAGCGTGGGGAAGTAGGGCTTCTCGACTTTTGTGAGGCGGAGCCAGCGCGTCGCAAAGAAGTTGACAAGAATCGCCACAAGAATGGCGTCTGTGTACTGCACGACGCCCGAGACAGTGGTGTTGTGTTCCTGGAGCGCCAAGTACATTTGGCCGGTCAAAGGCGCTATGGCCATGCCGATCTCCAGGTACAGCGTGAGGTACGAGGAGATGAGCAGGCGCACATCGGCCACAAGCTCGAACCTGGGGAAGTGCCGCAGCGAGAGCGTGGTGGTGAGGTCGAAAAGCGTCCAGTCACGTGACAAGATGTCGAACTCCACGTTGAACAACTGCCGGCTGAGCTCGGGGTCGGGCAGGATGATCTGCGTGTTGTCCAAGACGCTCAATTGCAAGGATCCCTCGGCACCCAAGATACTGATTTCGGGCTCGGCTCTCCGCGCAAGCACCCACACACGCGCAAACGCAATAAACTCTTCGTTCCCCTCGCGGGTGACAGGATCCGTCATCGTGAGGTATCGTAGCACTTCGGGCAGGCCGCTCATTTTCATGGTGAAGTCTTTGAACATGCGCACGAGCCGGAGGGGGTCCCCTAGAAGCACCAGCGATATTTTGTTGAGCAACACGTAGATACCTAAGTGGATGAAGTCGCCTAAGCTTACGGGCTCGCCTAGCAAGTCCATGAGAGAGTCCGCAAGATTAAGACACACTTCTGCAGTGCGGGGATCGCCGTCTAGAAGCTTGCCGAGGGCAACTATCGCGAAAACCACGCTGAGGCCACGTAACAGAAGCACGTTGAATGTTCGTGAGTCCAAATCATCCGGCAGAGAGGGCACCTTGAGTATGAAATTGGTAGCCACACTGAAACACCCCTGTGCGTCGACCAAGTACTGGAACCCGTCGCTATCCCAGTTCAGGAAACGCAGAAAGTACTTGAGTAGCTGCTCGTACGTGAGATGCCGCGCTATGTCCTTGCATCGGAGAAAGTCTGGAAGCGGAATCACCTCTGTTTGCTGTGCCCATTCGCCGTAACTCTCCCGGATAAAAGCAAAGTCCTTAAGGTGGGGCGCGCGTATACGGGGCGTCTCGATCGTGTCGGGAGCCACCGGAAAAAAAAGGTCAGTTCCCGAGGTCGCTGCAGCGAAACCAAAGGGTGCCCTGTTGGAGGTGATTTTCTTAGCAGTTTTCTCCGTGATGTTTCGGTGTTTGGGCGCGGCCTCGCCGAACTTTTTCCGGAGCGAGCTCTTATTGCGTCTCTTCTCAATGCGAGACTTTTCGGCCTCGGACGGCGGGTTGGGCGGGTTTCGTAGGCACTCGTCCTGCCGTTTGGCAGACACACACAGTTGGCACGGAATCTCGAGATTGCATCTCGTTTTGTATCGTTTGCAAGGACCGCAAGAGTAGCTGCGCCGCGTGCGGGACTCCTGGCCCTTTCTGGGCGAAACTTCGGCCGAGAGCATTGGCTTGTAGGGCATGAGTGATACTTAAAAAGCAAGAATCACGAATCAACAGAGTCGATTATTCCATGCACGGCATCAAAAGCGCTGCGTCGGGATCTTGGCTGTATTCGCCAGGCTCCTGATTTTAGAGTTTCTTTTCTATGTGTTCTGGCGTCGAGGCCTATTCCTGCCGTATTCACGCCTGAAGCGACCCTGGGCCAGACTGAAATTGCGGAACACTGGAAGCCTAGATCAGACACCTAAAGGTCATGCACCAAGAGTACGCCGATCTTGCTGCAGCTGTGGACCCAAAGCTCGTAAAACTCTCGAAAATTTGTCTTTCTGACCCGAAAGTTTTTGACGAAAAGGAGTTTACCCGCTGCCACACTGTCTTGTTTATCGCTACTTCCGTCCATGCAAATGCCACTGGGGCATGCCTGCGTGCTTGCATGGACAGGTGCCGCGACTTGCGTGCGCTAGCAGTTAGCTATGCAAGTCCTCGTATGCAGTGAAACATTGAGGCCATGCATCCAAGAGAAACTGGCTCCGCCTCTCTGTGAGGTTGTCTTGAGTGAGGCGGTTGAAAGTCATGTGAGTTGAAAATGGCAAAACAATTCTGGAGAGTGTGGGAAAAGAATTGCGATGAATAGAAGCGCATGACGGGTGCCTGTGGTTGGCGGATTAGCTCGCATCTTTCGTGCATGATAGTACCACGGATCAGCACCCTGCTGGCACCGCAGATGCGGAAAAATCGGGGATATTCGAGAGCAATGAAAGTCTGAAGCGAACACCAGAGCCTCATTCATAAACTTCCCAGAATAGGAGCCGATTAAGGCTGTGCTAATACGCAAATCTAAATTCCAAGAACATGAGAATAGAGTTCGTAGGGGCATCGTCAAGCAGGCCGCAGATACGACCGAAAATTCCGAAACTCTCGGGGCAAGCTAGGCACACTGGCGTCAATGCACATGAGAAATTTTCGGTCACAAGCAGAGCTCGCCACGTATATGCACTACCGAGCGGAGCTTGCCCCCGATATGGCGGTTTACGAGGCGAGAAATTCCGAGTGCCAGCGCATTCCGAGTGCATGATGCACACAAGCCACGCTTCACGGGAAAATACACTATCCGCGTTCCGAGAAGAGTCCGCGTGTACGTGAATTCTTTTGCTTACGGGGCTGGATACGCAACGGATGTGCGCATTTCTCATCGAATACATAGTGTGCTGTGATATAGTTTTTTTAAACACAAAGAAAACTGATCAACTTTGGCAATACAATATTTCGACGCACGCCTCTAAATATAGGGCGTTTGTTTTCCTACATAACGTGCAAAACAAGAAACGGTGAGCCGCCGCGGCGCTTCTCTACACAGGCTGTTTGCTTATTTTTGAACGCGAATACGATAGCAAGAGAAGCTAAAAAGAGTCTTTTAATTTTCGACAAAACAACTCTCTCTGGTTAAGTTCTGTTCGTGTCTCAGAGCTGCAGAAAAAATTCGCGCAACAATTCGCAGGGTTCTCTCTCTAGCGTATGCATTGAACATTATGTCAATGATCTGCCTTACGCTTGGACCGGCACATAGACTTCATTTTAGCAAGAGCCAATGTTACATTCGAGGTGCAAGGGAGAAGGGGCTGTGCTAGTTTGTTGATCGGCGGTTGCCATAAAAATGATCTTTGGCTCTCTTGGAGGCCCGCCAACTTTAAAGATCTTGTGTATTTTTTGACGTTTTGACCACTTGTGAAAACGTTCGCGCATATGTTTGTACAGTGAAACTTGGGTAAGCCGGACCTATTTGTATTTATCATTTTGTACTCCTCATTCAAGGAAGAAGTTACTTCCGGCATATCAACTAGTTTTGTCTGCATATTACAGCCTTTTCCTGCATACATTGCCGCGAGAGCTAGACACCACTAATACAGTCAAAACTGGACAAGCCGGACCTAATTGAGCATGGCAATTTGTCCGCCTTAACCAGTGAAGAGACAAATTCCGGTGTATGGACCAGTTTTCTCTGCATATTACAGTTTGTTTCTGCATGTATTGCTGCGAGAGTTAGACATCACTAATATGTGATTGTTCACTAGAAGATTTGAAGTATTTAGATGAAATCACGATGGGCTTAATGCATTTCAATATTTTAGCTATTTTAAAATTACATTTTCACATCGATGTGCGCCTATGCATCTTTTTTTGATCCTCATTTTATGTCTTTGGCTCTGAGTTCTCCTCGTGTTCAGTATCAGAACTAATACTCAAGAAAATCCGAGCAAAATCGCGGGTGAAACACGGCTACGCGACATGAGGCAGGGGGGTAAGGTTTAATGCATTTTTGCAAAAACCTCACGAAGTTTTGGGTCATGATCATGCTCAATTCGCCTTGAAAAAAGCCTTTTTTTAATCGTAATTTCTGGAAGAATTGTTTGTTATGATGTAGACCTGGGGCAGGGCTAGAGCCCTGACCCTGCGCGTAGCTGTAGGCTGTAGGCCGGGTCGTGCAGTGCCCTGGTACATGCACGACCCTGCCTGGGCGACACCTCATGAAGTACGCCCTCGGGGCGACGAGTAGGAGGAGGCCAAGCCTTAGCTAAAGATAGTCTGAAGGATAACCAACAATACATATACTCCCCTCTAGTACCTCTATACTAGGCCGTTTCCTAACATTTGGTAGCGCCGCACTTTTTATCGATCATGGCATCAAAAGTAAAGTCAACTTCGGAACCAAAACCTCCCAAGGAGAAAAAAGGTCAAGGACGCTAAAACCGCCAAGAGAATCGAAGGCGATTGATTCGTTCATGCAAACGGCTTTCGTTAGCAAGATCAACAACAAGTTGGATTTGACTGAGTCGAACCTTCGTAATTTCGGGGACGCTGGTCGGACCTAGCTCATGGGAATTACTACCCAGTGAATCACGAAGGAATCAAATCCAACAGACTGAGAGCATCTACGTGCATCCGAAACCTTTCCGGTTTTCTCGTCCACAAAACGGAGGTGCACGGAAAACTTGCTCTGGTCAGCGAGTTTACAGATTAGCTCCGCGAGGAACTAAACATCTCGG
>JAKTWD010000576.1:0-54479 GCA_030581935.1 Metschnikowia corniflorae
AGAGCTCAATATCTCAGACGACGAAGAACTGGAGACCACCGATGAAGAGCTCAAAGTCTCAGAAGACGAAGAGCTGAATGTCTCAGAAGACGAAGAGCTCAATGTCTCAGAAGACGAAGAGCTCAATATTTCAGACGCCGAAGAGCTCGAGACAACAGATGAAGAGCTCAATATCTCAGACGACGAAGAGCTGGAGACCGCCGATGAAGAGCTCGATGTCTCAGAAGATAAAGAGCTCGATGTCTCGGAAGATGAAGAGCTCAAAATCTCAGAAAACGAAGAGCTCGGTGTCTCAGAAGACGAAGAGCTCGGTGTCTCAGAAGACGAAGAGCTCGGTGTCTCAGAAGACGAAGAGCTCGGTGTCTCAGAAGACGAAGAGGTCGGTGTCTCAGAGGACGAAGAGCTCAGTGTCTCAGAAGATGAAGAACTCGATGTCTCAGACGACGATGAGCTAGATGAGCTCGAAGAAAGTGGGGTCGTCGTCACACTGGGAAAGTTCGGCGCACATAAACAACTGTTTGGGGCAGCATTAGGAGCAGCACCCGAGTGTGTGATACTTCGGCCACTCAGTGCCTCAACTAATGAGAACAGTGTGGGAGAGTACCCTGTCCCAATTACGAAGTTGGCGCCGAGGTCCAGTGTGGAAAGTGTCAAAATACCCGTTGAAGCCGAGTACGTGTAACTAGTGAAAAGAAAGTCGACGTTGATGATGTTTCCTCCTCCAAACCCTGCAACGTCGTAGGTTGGGTAGGAGCCCGATCCGACAGTCGATCCAAGAAGACTCAAAACCGAGCCCGAAGCGGCAAGATATATGGTTTGAGTTACGGAATATGCAAGAGAGCCTGCAGCAACCTGAATGTTCAATTGTGAACCGTCGCCAACCGTGATACATCCGCTTCCCTCAATGTTGGTTGTCTGGGTCCACTCGGTGTTGTACAAACAGATAGATCCAGCGTTGGTGATGGAGGAGACACCGCCGTTGCCCTCATTATGCTGAATGCTCAAGGTAGCCGACGAGCCAGAATCCTTTCTAAACACCATCACACCGTGATTATCCCAGGTAGTCACAGAAGAAATGGTGAATGGCACATCAGCGATAGTAGCACCCCCAATACCAAAGTACATATTTCCCGTGTTCTGAAACGCGCCAAACGCAGTAATGTTATACGTGGATTGTACAGGCGCGGTCAAGGAGTTAAATGCAATCACACCCGTGTTGAGAAATGAGAAAACATCGGCATTCACCGAGGCGGCCAACCCGTCTGCACTAGTCACAAAAAATCCACCAGTATTCTGAACAACACCCGCCAAGGCTGTAACAGGATTGTTGACAATAGAGTAATAGACGCCAGGTTTGATCGTGAGGCCTTCAATAGGCTCACTAATTGGGGAAGTCTGAACTGTATTCTGATCAATGGTCACAGCAAGAACCAGGTTAAGTAGATACGTGATGGCCCCTACCACCGCGCGAAAACCTGTTTTCATCTTGAACCTGCGAGTTTACTTTTTTGAAAAATATGGCCGTGCAACGACCCAGCCGTGAGGCAGCCTTTTAAGTCGGGCAGCATCAGCCAGCAAGTAACGTGTCTCGCACAGGGCCGACTTGAAAATACGTGGCGCGTAAGGTAATGTCGCGAGATCATTGGTTTGTCCCCCAATTTATGCGTAGGTTATGAGAGATTGTAGTGCATATACACTAAATTAAAGTACCAACTTACCTTTTCGGGTTAAATAGCACGAAAAGAAAACAGAGAATTACAAGATTCGCGCAGCGCATATAAGGAGTTTGCCGTAAAATTCGCGCAGCACATAGGAAGCGTGTGCCGTAAAATTGCGCGAAAGATGCGAGACATCTTTTGGAATAAATATTTATCACCGATAGATTCCACAATACTTATTTCACTCCATGATCATGATTTACTCCACAGAAATGTTTAAATTTGCCCTAAGAAGATTTGAAGACAGTGAATAGTCGGCCCAAGGAACACTGTTTTAAGCTGAAGCTCGTTTTACAAACATCTTGCAGAGGACGAGATTTTGTCGTAGTGGACCGAGCGAGAACGTCATTTTTGGAGAGTTGTATGGGCATCTTGAGCCACTGAGTTCTGACAGGCCACTGAAAGGCTCATACGAGAATTTCTTGTACCCCAAGAGTGCTAGTTTGACTAAATTGAGATGTCTCTCTTCGTGTTTCAGCTTGAAATCTTAAAGAATTTCATTCCGTCGAACGCGTTACCCTTGAAACAGTAATTACTTGATACACAGACAAGGATGTTGATGTGCAGCGTACACTCAATCATTGTATATATGATAATAAGATTGTCTTGACCAATTGATGAGAACGTGCCAGGTGTTCAGAGGTCTACCTAGCTTCCATACTGTAAGTTGCAAGAACTTGCATAGGAGCAATACAACTTTGAGACATTGTTTTTGAGCTTGTTTCGAAAGGGGCTATTGTATACGTCACAACGTAAAGATGTTCTATTGGTACACTCATGTCGCGGTGAACTGCTATCAACTCCTCGCGAGTTCCTGTCGATTTGAACCCTTAGCCTTTGTTCTAGGTAAGTCTCTTTCAATAGGCTTTAATTATAGCGACCAGTCAAGTGGGTCCGCAATCTCCGTCTCAATATCATACTTTGTGAACTTCCTGATAGTGTGTTAGGACTGAAATAGTAAACTATTGCAGATGTTCGAAGCACCAGTTGAGTTGATGTTCTGTACCGCAAATATATATTCTCGGTTCGAAAGGTGGGCTTGTTCGAGTGAACAAAGCGTTTGACTTTTCCGCAAAAAAATAATATCCAGTAGTAGCATACATCTGTAATGAACCTTTGTGGCCTTTCTTACAGGCTTGCACCCGCGTCCAATAAAGAAATGGTTCTGAAGCTTGTTCCGATGAAGATTAGCTCCATCAAGGTGTAATTATTTAAAGTCCAATCTAGTGATCGATGAACATACGATTGGCATGCTTACCATTTGATTTCGTACATTTCGATTCCCACAGAACAAGTGAAAATTGTTACAGACATTGAAAAACTCGCAAAGTGCCCTCTCCAACTGCCCTCTCAAAGATTCAGTAAAGGCTCAGAAGCACAATGTATAGCCCTGCACACTTAAGGGTAAATACAGTTCATGATGGAATGCTGGAGAGCAACGAATTGGGACTTGAATAGAAACTGTGCAGGAAACAAGATCGAAAAGGGTTAAAGGATTTATAAAAGACAACAGAACGACGATTTCTTCGCCGAAATTGACGCACCGGGGCAAAACCATAATAGCAACATGCCCATGCGCTAAAGTGCGTGAACGGTTATTGACGCATGCATATGCACACTATGTGCAATAAAATGAGGTGGGGTGTCAGTACTCCCCCTCCCTGATGAGGCCCAAGGGCAAAGCTTTCTCTGTTTTGACACGGATAAGGCATATCTTTGAAAAAACTCAATCAAAGTAATTTCTTTTAGAGACTGCACAATCTGTTGTCGCTCTTTTCTTCACAAAAAAATCCAATATCATTAGAAGCGAAAACTGCATATAATGGAAATACCAGCTCGATACTTTGAACTCGAGGTTCGAGAGGGCACAGATAGAAAAGTACATCGATCACTGGCTGAGATTTCTCAAGATAACCTTGTAATGGACGGCCTTATGTCCACTTATTCATACCATGGTGAAGAAAGAGTTTGACTCCAGCGAAGTGATAAATAATCTGCACATTGGCAGATCTCGACTTCCCCGCGAACAGCTCGATATGACGTCACGCCGCGAACTCAGTAGCCCGTTCTATGCTGGACTGCGAATGGTACGATACAATACAAGTCGTCAAGATGATTGAATGAGCGGAATGAAACTTCGGTCTTCAAGCTTGCCTTCTCGATTTGGCCACCAAATTCTGACTTCGTGAGCTTGTTTTTTAAACGACAACTTCTCAACAATTCGGTGACTTTGTAGCCAGGTGGCCGAACACACTATATGAGTTTCCAAGCCACGCATATTCTTACTGTATACTCGATAATGGAGCCGGACATGTGAAAAGCGTCCCGATTTCAGCAGTAGAGGAAACCCGAAGTATGTTTACTCAAACATAATGCACGTGGAGTGCAGATCTCGCAGAGCGTGTATCCACGATGACGCATTATAGGCGGCTTAAAGCGGGTGGTTTGTAGGTGAAAACAGTGCAATTAGGCGCGCAATACCGCCATAGCTCTCGGATTCGGCCAGATCTTTATGTTTTTGTTGAGCTCTGTACCTCTCAATCGTGGGTTTTGTTGCTCACCTCGACACTGGGTCTTGCTTTAGTAATCCCTTCAGGCTCTGTGCATGCTTTGGCAAGGAGTCACATTAGTATGGGATTATTCGGAAATGAGAGCGGATTCCTATCCCCGGACTATAACTGGATAAGGTCACCACAGCGGAATGATTGGAGTTCACTCCATGACTAAATGCTAGAGTGTGTCTTTCTCGGCACTGTAGGAAGTGCTCTCGCACAAATTGATGAGTATCATCAGTCTTTACGCCACACTGATCCTATTCGGTTTGGGAGTGGTCTAGCTATTTTATTGTTATTTTTTAGTATTAATTTCGCAGTATTATACATGTAGCTTACCCAGGACCAATCTTTAGTGCCGAGTTCGCTTGGGCGTGTTGAGTTGTCATTTTCGCTAGTGGCGTTTCTTAATTCATTTCTGAACCAAAGAGTGAGTGCATGGTCAAAAAATCACAACTTATTTAGTAAAATCTATTTAGACTCTCAGTGCCGGTATTTTTTCTTTTTCTTTTATTTACGTACGAGTGGGGTGTTTGAAGACTTTGTGTTTTTGTAAAAAAGACAATCAAATGCTCCTGTGTAAATCGAGATTCATCAACCGCGCAATAAACAAATCGAGAAAACCATTCGGAAAAATTCAATTTTCCCGAGACCGTCTAATGTCCAGGAATTAGAGTTCAATCTATCCTTACAGAACATATTTATGGTATTATTTCTCGAATTTTAAATTTTCTAGAATAAACGGAGTGAATTTTGTCTTCGCAGCGTCGCAACGGTTAGAGGGTCTGGCACTTAACGCTCGCCTAGCCCCATCGCACGGTGATGCTCGTGTTTGGGGACGGCCATCTGCGTGAGAGAATTGTAATGTACTGCAGCAAAAATTTGGTAATTTTTTTTATGAATTGTACAAACATGTGTAATTCAAGCCTGAGTTCGGCTCAATCTTGATCTCTTTAGATTTTATGAGTGCACACTTTTGAGTTCTGCAGCTGCCAATCCTCACAGCACTCAGCCTGCACGTACAAATTTCAGGGTCTATCGGTCGGACACTGTTAGTAAGGAGCACGGGGCAGAAACTTGAAATACAAACGCTAAATTTGCTACTAGCTACAAATAATCTCAAAAAACCGAGATTTGCTGGAGCACCCCTATCCGGTTTATCATTTGCGATCATCGCGGTCCTGTAAGAGCTTGCGCTTTAAACATCGAGTCAGATAGGGCTTATCGAGAGCTTACGTGATTGAAGAACGATCTGGATCATACCAGCATAAGTGGTGATTGAGATACTGTATACCACTAGGCATCTAGGGACTGACTATGATCAGTTCACCAAAGCTGTCAAGTCATACGATGTGACACCTTTGGTCAGCCTGTATCCGACATTATACACAAGACCCCAAGACCTATGCGTGACGGTACTCTGCACCCATCTAGTGTTTTCGCCTCGTAGTAATTTCAGGAAATAAACACACACTTGTCCTCAGGTAACAAAGGCATTCTGCTTGTGAATGCTGTATAAGTCGTCAAGCGCATATTCGATGGCACATCTAGACCACAACAAAGGAAACAAAGGCCATACCGATCGCTCACCTACAAGAATCCAGTACGGGATGTTCTCCATTGTGCGATGTACGTCAAAAACTCTGCCAAAGTCACGAAGCAAATAGCGAAGTTCAGGTACAACAGTTATCTCGCGGAGACTCGTCGCCATTTGAGCACTATTTGGCTTTTCATCTATGCAGAGTCTCTTGATTATCTCGGGTAATAACCCAAACTTGTTCAAGAGCTCAAGTCTATGCTGCAATTCCATCCCCACAACATTCTTGACGTGTTTGGAAAAGGTAAAACCTGCGTCTTGTGGCATTTGCTTGATTTTGGACACGGAAAGCTTGAGTTTTGGAACTTCGTTTTCTAGATTCCAACCTGCCACATTTCGTGAATCACGAACTTTGGTGTCGGACTTGATTGTCCCGTATGCGTTGTGATGTTTTAAGTCGTTGTTGATCAAGGGCGCCAAATATGGCCTCGCCAAGCTGTTGATGAAGTGATTCACATTAAACAACTCAGTGAGCCTGGTGTAGGGAGAGTTTGTGTCCAGAAATTTCGTGGTGGTATCTCCCGCTTTTTTGCCGTCTCCGCTGGCTTTCGAACGGAAGTAGTGCTGCAGGTAGCTGGCGTCTTGAGGTTTCAAGAACGAGATTTCCAAGTCCGGCTCGATCGGGAGAATATCACCTTTGAATCCTTTTACATATAACTGAACATTGTCTGACAAGACACCAGTGCCTATCGACGCGTAAATCGCAGTCCAGATAATCACGTTGGGAGCAGTGATGTAATTGAGCAAAGTGGGTATGGCCAAATGCGTGGGATGAACAACAATATTGAGGATCCGCAGTGTTTTTAAGTAGGCCTCCTCAAAAGTCATGTCCCCGATCGTGTCCCGCACAAACTTGAGAAAAATGAGAATGTCCTGGGAGTATCCTTTGCGCACAACATTCTCAATCACATTTCCGTAGCGCTCATCAACATCGTGATTGAGTTGGTCTACATCGCCCATAACATCGGTGATACTCATGAGAACTGGAATGAGCTCATCATCCGGCAATGTGCAGACCAATGAGGCTACTGCAGCGCCGATGGCACTACCGCCAATAACTCTTGGAAGAAGTCCTCTGAAATATAGAGCCCTCACAACCCCCAAATGACACAAGCCGAAAAGAGAGCCACCTTGTAGAATGAGAGCAGTGCATCCAAAACTTTGGCGAGCATCATGAAAAAAGTTGATTTTGAGCTGCTTACTGTTCATTATGAAATCGTCTTCGGGTTCTGCATTGATACTGTTGTTGAGGTAGTTCAAGCAGTCGATAACTTCAAGGATGTATTCCTGGATCTTGAACTTGGTTCCGAGATATGACTTGGTATAGAGCTTTTTTTGAGCGATACCAGCGAAATTACGGATCAAGCCAGAGCGAAGAAGAGACATCATGAGCATCGTATCCCCATCTAGTCGAGCTTCCTTAAGCACAGAAGTGCGATCGTCGATTAATAGATAGTCGTAGTGCTGCGAGACGAAATTCTGTCTCCAGAGATCCATGTTTGTGAGCCGATCTATCTCTGTCACAATCTCCTTGAATTCGTGGTAGTTCTCCGCATTTTGCAAAGACTTCAGGGCCTCCTTCAACTCATCTCGCTGTTGGTGCATATTATAAAGTCTTTTGAACCAAAACATCCATATATCTAGCATGAAGTCTATGAGCACCCAGACAAATGTGGGGATGTGGTTCACCACAAATGTGAGCACCGGGAGGACGAACACTGCCGAGACTCTTCGAAGCATGTGTTCTGCTTTTGAATGTGGGGAATAAATATTTGCGAGCGAAGAGATCAGTGATGGAATCTCAGGATACTAAGCCCTGTTTGGGTAAATTGTAAACGGGCCAGAATATCATTGATTATGCTGGGGGTGGGTAAGGTGCGAGGCTACGAGTGGGCTGCGAGAGAATTGCATGTGAGCAGGTAGATATAGTAAAGCCGTGTGGTCCCCGCACCCATAGAAATCGTCCAACTGCGCCGATTACGATGATTTCAACAAAATCACAAAACGCTGCTTAAACGATATGATTTTATAAATTAATCTGATTGTCCACCAACATAAAAAATACCTCGACCGAGAGACTCCCAAAGATGGGCAGCCCGGGCGTCCGCAGTCACGTGACCAAAAACTTTTATACTCATCTCTCAAGCATCATCTCATCGGTCGGGCTTTGACTATCATCACACAATGTCCTCCTCCAAGCAAAGGGTGCAGCAGGTCAAAAACCCGGTCTTGCCGGCCAAGGTCACTCCTGAACAAAAGTACTGGAAAGGGTTTGTCAATCCTCAACTTACCAAGGAAAACTTCCCCATTACGCATATACATTTTAACCCGGTGTCTCCCCACGATTTTGCGGTCACGTCGTCCACAAGAATCCAGGTTTTTTCTTCCAAAACAAGACAGGTGATCAAGAATTTTTCTAGATTCAAAGACACAGTGTACTCAGGAGAGTACAGATATGATGGTAAGCTTCTTGTTGCAGCAGATGCCCTGGGACTAGTATCGATATTCGATGCTTATCAGCCTAGAAGTTTGTTGATCAGCTTAAACCCATCTTCTCACCCGACTCGTGTTGCCAAATTCCACCCAACTGTTGGAAGCCATTTAGCCACAGGATCGGATGATCGTTCGCTTAGACTATACGACATTTCACAGACAACTTCAGGCCCCATTTCGAAGTTCGACGAGACTTTTCATGGGGACTACATAAGAAGCGTCAACTTTATTCCTGGCAACCCTAACTTGGTGAGCACAGGGTGTTACGATGGCATAGTCAGAATTTTTGACACAAGGCTGCTGCTGATAGTGGCGAAGTTCAATCATGATAACCCTGTCGAAGATGTTCTTGCAATCTCGCCCACAACTTTGGTTTCTGCTGGTGGTCCACAGGTCAAGGTCTGGGATCTCTCGCGTGGCGCCAAGATCCACGAGTTCAATAATTTCACAAAGACTGCCACAACGTTGCACGATACGGGCGACCGTGGGTTGCTTGTGGGATCTTTGGACGGCCACGTGAAGATATTTGACTATACAACGCCAAACTGGGATGTCAAGTTTGGATGGAAGTTTGGTTCTGGTGGTGTACTTTGCTCCGCTGTCTCTCCAAACTTCAAGCATTTCGCAACAGGTTTGACCTCGGGTTTGCTCTCCATCAGAACAAGAAAGCTGGAACCGAAGAATGTGACCGTCAAACAACCAAAGAGCAGTGCCTATGCTAGAATTGTGAAAGGCACCGATTACAAGGGAGAAGAAGAGCAGCACATTGTCCTTAACTCCAGTTCACGTACGAAAAAACTCAAACAGTTTGAGAAACATTTGAATGCGTTCAAGTGGAGCGAAGCTCTAGATAGCGCAGTTGCCACAGGCTTGCCCGTAGAGCATACTGTGACTCTCTTGAATGAGCTCAAGAAAAGAGGAAAAATTCGGATCTCATTGTTTGGTAGGGATGAGATTTCACTTGTGCCGATTTTGCAATGGCTTACGAAGAACTTGGACGATGTGCGGTCCTTCAACATCGTTTGCGACTTCGTTGCCGTTATACTCGAGATGTATGGCGGCCTCATCGACAAGAGCGTTGCGCTCGAAGAAGCCTTCAACAATTTGTCCAAAAAGGTACACATGGAGGTGAAAAAATGTAAGGAAGCCAGCGAGATAAGCGGTATGTTAGAGTTGTTAGCAGTTTAGTTAGGTGGTTTTGCATAATAATGAATTCGAATAGATCTTTCATAAAGGGTATTTTGAGACTGTAGAACATAGTCACCAGTTGGTTCTGCGTTTCTTTCGCCTGGGTTTATACTTCTCGGCAGCGGTTTTACAGCTATCCGAGCAAAACCACTTTTGGCTCTCGAATTTTTTAGCATCAGCTCGCAGAAGAGCCACGCATTTGTAATGAAACCATTCCCCATTGGGGCACTTCTGGTAGTCACAGGCAATCATGTCCCCTGAGGATTCCTGATGACAGAAACAGTAAAGTTCTGTTTCTTTCGACTGGTCGGTTTTTGATGAGGTTACCTCCGCAGGCGTTGCCTTCGTGGGTGACTCGGTACCCTCTGGCGGCAGACGAGGAAGCAGGATCTTGAGCAGGGACGTCTTTTTTGGAACAGCTGTGTTTCTTTGTGTGGAAACAGCAGCATCTGATGAGGGCCGGCGTGATCGACCGCGTTTTCTATGC
The DNA here is from genome assembly GCA_030581935.1 of Metschnikowia corniflorae. Lineage (NCBI taxonomy): Eukaryota > Fungi > Ascomycota > Pichiomycetes > Serinales > Metschnikowiaceae > Metschnikowia > Metschnikowia corniflorae. The sequence continues at coordinate 10,036 of JAKTWD010000576.1, forward strand.
TGCGCAGCATCCACAATCTCCGTTGGTTTTGCAGATTTTGGCGCTAGCGAGAGTGATGAGGGCACTTGTGTTTCTTGAGACTGTCTTGAGATACGAGCCTTGTGCGCGGGAACAGTACTAGCCGGGCCACCACCTAAAGCCTTTTTCTGCGTTTTTGGGAGTTTGAGTATGATCTTCACCCCCGTCGCCTGGCCTGGCACGTGCTTAATAATAACGTCTCGCAGGCCCTTTAAGACACGCTCTTGAAGCGCTTCAATCTGGGATGCCAACGGATGTTCTCGGTAGTGGTCATCTAGTTGCAGTTTAAGCAATTCACTTCTAGAGCGCTGGTCGGCAGTTGGCGTATTTTGCGAATCATCTTTGAGCAGATCGACCCCACGCCGTAGCATAACCTCATGTGTCTTCATCTGTATGTCAAGGTTTTCGAGCTCGGCCAACGCCTCATTGTTCCAGCGAGTGATGTTGAGCTTCCGTACGCGGTACTCTTCTGATATTTTCTCCCTTCTTTCTTGCAACTCTAGCTCAATTCTCTTGTATTCTTTGAGGCTTTCGTCGAGTTTTTGCTTCTCCGTGTCAGCAGCTAGGTTACACGCTTGAACCAACCACAACGACCTGACAATGTCGCATGGCAAATGGTCCACCGTCGAAATGTAAGTGCTATACACAGAACTAGAACTCTTGACCACGCTTATCATCAGATATCAAAAACCGCTGTTTTGGTGATTGTTGTGAGGACAAGCGGGTTACGCGCGCTTTGGCTATAGGGCGCGTGGACTATGTGGAGGGACACGCGACTGCACCCAAGTGGGCAGGACGTGGTTTATGTAATAATTGAAAGAAGTGCACGATACCGTGGAGCAGTGTTGTGGGTAGTTCGTAAACCGTCGTAATTATAGTAATCGTAATAGCCATTTACGATGACTTTGACAAATCTATTACGAGTACGATTGCCAGCCATTTCGCAATTACGAATTACGAAATTCACGAATCCGCAAATTGCACGGGGGTTTTCACAATCAAAGACAATGCAGCACAGGTGCTAATTTCTGAGAAAACACGCGCCATAAAATTTACGTACAGATGAGTGACACTAATTTCGTATCAGGGGACAAGGGTGACATAAAATGCGGGGAGGGATAGTATTACTCAACGGATGATCCAAGTTGTTTTCGTTGCGGTACTTTTCAGAAGGCAACTTTATCAGCTCGATTCTCACACGTCGAGTCAAATTCTATAAGTTGCGAAAGGCCTTGCATAGTATCTCAACTACTAATAGACTATCTAAACACCTCGAACACATTTGCTCTCGTGGCTAGCTCCGTTCGCCAAATGTTAGGGTTGATTAGTATTATTAGCCAAGACACGACTTTCATATTACGCGTAATACGCTTCGTAACTGCGAGTGCGAAAAATCCATCACGAATACGATGAAGAAAAAAAAATCGTCATCGTAATTACGAATCGTATGACGACGGAAGCCACATCACTGCCGTATATGACTGTCAGAAGTAATTGAGATTACCACTGCGTTCTTGGTAAGCATCGAAATAACCATATTTCTCGTGATACAAACATATCATCGGTTCCACGTTTACACGTGCTCGGCTTATGCCTATCCACATGATTTTCTAACTCGTCATTGGGAACAGTCAACAGGCAAAATCTGTGTGTCGTGAGAGCACGTCGAAAAAGTCGAGTTTTGAAGATGAGCTTTTGATTGTTCGAAGGTTTTTAAATGTGTAAAATTTGCAGCACTGAAAACGCAACTTAAGGATGGTTCATTAACGGTTTGTTTACAATTCCTTTAACGCTTCATACACCTCAAATCTCTACACTATATGCTCCGTGCATTGTACATTTCTCATAACTAAGTACTATACACATTCCTCAAGTTAAGACAACTGAACGCTTAGTTAGCGATGTCTCTCTTCAAGGTACCCATGAAGGCCCTCTTCTCAGCTGGGGTCTGGAATCTACCCTTACCGAACTTAGAGGCGGTATCGATCCACTTCAAGTTAACCTTCTCCAAGGCTCTTCTCGAGGTGTCGACGTACAAGGACTTTCTCAAGGTGACAATTCTCTTTCTGACACCTGGGATGGAACCCTTCAACAAGACAAAGTCGTTCTTGACGTTACCGTATCTGACAAAGCCACCCAATGGGTTGATGGTCTTCTTGGTTCTGTCAAACTCAGTAGCACCGTTGGACTCGTCGTCGCCGGAACCAACTCTGTAAACCTTGTGGTTGATCGAGGTTCTGTGGTGGTAACCGTTCTGACCAGCTCTGGCAACAGTCCAGTTGACATTGGCTGGATGCCAAGCACCAATACAGGCAACCTTTCTCAAACCTCTGTGGGTCTTTCTTGGCAACTTCTTGGTACCCCATCTGTGGGTGACACCCTCGAAACCGTGACCCTTGGTGACGGCAACGACATCGATCATCTCGTTTTGCTCGAAAACAGTGTCGACGGCGACGGTCTTCTCAAAGTGCTCACGAGCCCAGTTGACCTTGTCCTCGGTAGAACCACCGTTGATCTGGATCTCGGCCAAGTGAGCCTTCTTCTGAGCCAAAGGAGTGAGCTTGAGCTGGGTGTGCACCAACACTCTCACAACGGAGGCGTACTTGGTGATACGGGCCAACTCACGGTTGATCTCGTCAGCGTTTTGCGCGTACTTGGCGGAGTACTTGGTGAACGCCTTCTTCTTGGAGTTGTACCAGTTTCTGTAGAATCTTCTCTTGACTTCGTCAGAGAGGTGCTCGGCCCAAACGGTGGTCAACGAACGCAAACCTCTTGGGGTCTCGACGTAACCGACAACACCAACAACAACCATTGGTGGAGTGTCCACAACAGTGGCAGCCTCGACAACCTCACGCTTGTGCATCTTGGATCCGGGTCTGTCCAAGTCACGCACAATGGTAGTCATACCGGCCTTGTAACCAAGGAAAGCGGTAAGAGCAACTGGCTTAGACTTGACATCCTTAGGGAAAGCCTTGACCTTACCTCTGTGAGAGGCCGCTCTCTTTCTTGGGAGGAAACCCAACGAACCGTGTCTGGGAGCTTCGAACTTTCTGTGGGACATGTTTGGTGAATGAAGTGTTGTAAGGAGGACCGGAAAAGGATGAAAATTTTTTCGCACAAAATATTTCGAGGTGCGCATCGGCCGGGTAACCCCAGCTCCTCTGCGAGGAAGATGGTGAGAGGGAGCGTGCGCGAATCGAAAGATATCCATCGGTGGGTGATTAGTCTTGAGGAATTGGTCTGATCAGAAAATCGGGAAATTGATTGTATGTACATTTCTGGCTCGGGGGATGAATTTTCATGGACTTGGTTGACATTTTTTGCGGGCATATTTGTAATTGTCATTGATGCGCAGCACAGGTTTGCGATCTTCGTGCCAGGATGATGTTGTAGTAGGCACAACTCTCATGCCTTTTTGAAACTTTAATTCATCCGTTCAATAAGCATTATTAAGAGCCAACTATGACTTCTGATACCATGATTCTGGTGTGTTATGAAGAGGGTACAAGACTTCGCGCACTCAAGGCTTGTAGTTCTTGAGAACGTGGTGTGAACTGGAAAAGAGCACATACTTTTTGCGCTGCCCATGCCATACTTCAATAGACATAAGGAATAAATTAGATTTTAAATTTGGCTAGACCAAAGTAGCATGATTTCAAGACTTATTCAACGTCTCCATTTTTCATTATCGATCGAGCAGCTATAGAATCATATACTCAATACTAGCGCTTTGCAATGAGCCATTATATTGAGTCAGCCTCTCAACTCCAGAATCCTCCACAAATTTGCCTTCCATTTTTCGGCAATATAGATGATGAGAATGCTCTTTTCCATGTAGCGTAGGGAATTATCTCGCTATACTTTCTCGTTTGGATTTAGGAGGGGTTAAGATTCACTAGACCACTGCTTACAACTGGCTCCATAGAGAGAGACGCTGATACAAGACTACTTTGGTCGATTGAGTCGGTACCAGTGCTAAGAAAAAAAGACAAGGATAAAGCGATACTTAAGCCAAACTTGTAATTATTGCTTTTTTTTTATAGAATCAATTGTGTTATAGGGGGCTCCCACCTGAAGCTACAAAATCAATAGCCCTATAGAAAAACCTATAATACATCTTGGTAAAGGCACTGAGGAGTGAAAGAGCCCGGCTTTCCAAGCCTTACTCTCTCTTCCTTTCCCTTCCCGCTTCTGAAAGTCGTGTCAGTCCGTTCTGACCCGAGTACGATTCAAGAATCCTCCAACTCGCGTCTCAGGTTGAAGCACAATGCCCGATTTTGCATCCTTTCTTCTCGAATAATAAACTCGGCGAACAGTCTCCACGTACCAATTGAGGTTGCGCATATTGATGTACTCATGATTCGATGGTGCCAAAATCGAATTCATTGCTAAACTAATATTTGATATTTGCGCCCATCGAGTCGGCAAGCGAGATCATACTCATCTTCTACTCTTGATTGTTGAGATATTGAGATTATGAGGTGTCGACATCTCCATACAGTTGTTCTGTTTTGCGAAGAGACTGCGCAAAGATCAGAGAACAATTAGAAAACAAAAAAGCAGAAAGTAGCTTCATCCAGTAATAGATAAAAATTACGAGACTTCAAATACCTAGATCAAGTAAATTCAGAGGTGGCCCGATCCCAGGACAGCCATGGTTATATGCACGTCACTCACCCCAGCAGTTTAGGCACTGACGAGTTTCTCTGCTATGCCCATGTTTCGAGTTTTCGCGTACCTATTATCAATCAGGAGCCGGGCTTGAATACTTCTGTCTCTCTTTTTCTTGGATTTTAGGTCGTGGTGCGGGACGGAGCTGGCCCTAATTTTGCTGTGCGTTATCAAGTCTGCAAGGTATGGCTAAGGTATGGCTAAGGTATGGCTAGGGTATGATGATCACGTTTGACGGTTGTAACCATAATTTTTATTGCGAATTTTCAGAATCCAGAAAGAGAGTAATCAAAATTTTTTTTGTTGAGACAGGAAAACTACTTTTCTCGCTGATTTAGGTGAGACTGGTGAAAGTGTTTTGGGCCATTTTAGCTCCATATGCAAAATGCATTACTGACTGTTTTTGCAATGTTACACTTTTCATTGAAGGATGCGGCGTGATCAAAGTAAAGCAGTATTCTGATCATGTGAGTGCATAAACCGCTTTTGAGCTTTTCACAAAAACTATGTCAATGATCAACACTTACCAAAGTAGTATAATGTTCATTTAGCGACTCTTTCGCAGCTGGGAACGATAGATGGCCTTTCAGGTGTAGTACAGTGGCTATTCCACTGATGACAGAATGTTGATCTCTAAACAACAAATCTCTCAGATTTAATTTCTATGTGATTGACTAATCCTAAAAATTTCTAACAGACTTGTTCCACAAGAGAAATTTACCAAGACTATGTTACAAATTTCAGCACCTGCTAACTTTCCCAAACATTCTTCTGAGTGCAAACCGGGCATCGGCACTTTCCGAAAACACGTCCGAGAACTCCTCGTCGAACATTAGGCTCAGAGTATCCACCGCGAGCCGGTCGAACTTGTCCTCACTACGAAGCGGATGAGGCATCAGGTCGTATTCATGCGCATCAAACATATCAGAAATTTGTCTGGTATCTTTGGAATGCTGGCCATGTATCTCAGCCATGTTGTATATAGTAGCATCGGAGATTGGGACACAGCTCGGATAAACTACTTCTGTGTCCTCAAATTCGTCGGCTCTCGGAGGTAGCGAATGGCTGAACGACATGCGTCTGTATTCGTCCGCAGCGACGTGAGGATAGGCCAGGTATTCATCATCACGAGACTTTGTTGATTGTTCGGCGAGCACCTTGTCTGTGACAGAACTCTTCGAGGACATGGAATCATCCAAGTATCTAGTAGACGCATCATGAGCCTGTACCGTGGAGTTGCACTCACTGTGCGAGGATTTCGCTGATAGAGGTTGTCGACTGGCGAACGTCGCCTCACCGTTTTCGTCAATCACCAATTCAAAGCCAAGGAAGTCAAATTCGTCGTGGGAAACAGTGCCGTGTTCGTTTGAGCCATATTCACTTCCAGTAGCAAGATGAGAATCATGGCTTGTTGTCGGAACTTGAGTTTGGGAAATGAAGTCAATTGCACCAGAAGAAACAGCGGCCTGACTAGTGCTCGGTTTCGTGTGTGAAACGCTGAGATCTTGGCGTGTCAGGTATTCGCAACTGCTGTGCTTATGTACAAATGCTGGACGCAACGCAGTTTCATGTGGCAATTGGAGATGATACGCTTCTTCTACCAGGCCGCTTATGACCTTATGTAGACTTTCCAGAGCACGAAAATGTAACAAACCATCACCTGGCGAAGCAATGTATGACCTGAAAGAATCTGCCTCTTCGATTTTGGCATTTCGCGGAGTATCCAAGGGCAGCAAGAAATTGCTCGATTTTCTCCGTTTCTTGCGACGGGGCGATGGCGAAACTTTCATCAAGGGGGTAAACGAGTCCGGCTCGCCGCCCCTTAATACCTGGCTAGATACGAACTCGGCATTGGGACCCCCGAAAAGCGGAGAGGACTCAAGTTGCATTGTGAAAGTAGGAAATGCGTCTTCGGGCTTGTTGGCTTTTGGAGGCCTACCCCGTTTGCGTTTTATAGGCGGATCTGGCTGCACAGAGGGCTCTGAAATCAACAATGACATTTTGATTGATTTCTTTTGGTAAATGCTGGAGCGAAGGACGGCTGGAAACTGAAAAACTTCTCGTGTGAGGGATAGGAGAAAATGCGAGAAGTGAAGGTTGGAAGGTGAAAATTATGATCTGAGGAAAAGGCCCGCCAGTCCAGTCATATATATAATGAGGTCTTCGCCGGAAATATATCGGATCGTAACGATGAACAAGGCACAGTCAGGGCGAAACACTTGGAGGATCTGGCTCGGTCACAAAATTTATCCGAGAATGCTTCCACGCAACCCACATTTCCTGTGAACAAAGGCTCGAGAAGGCCGGGACCCGAATGCACTCCCGATCCGCAGCTTAGGCGATGTCGGCATATAGTTGTGCGCGTTTCTGGGCGCTTTTGGCCTTAATTGAATAGGGCGACGGGCGACGACGTGCTGTGTGCCGTCCAACAATATGAATGGAGCCGTTCTGGTCTTGGTGTCGAACGCACCTATCCCGCTGAATTCAACCCTGATGATTTATCAATTTTGTGTTTTGTGGCGAAAATCATGCACCTTCTTTCTCAATCTACTTGTCGAAGGCGCAGTTCAACCAAGAAATATAAGTGATCTCATCTTAGGCCTGATCGTGTCAAATATTCTTAGCCGCATCATGTCAGGGCTAATGTGCGCGGCGTGTTCAAGAAAATATATCGCGGCAGGGAACATCCCCCGTGGATACAGATGCAACACTAGACCTTGCAGGAGTGGTAATTTTGTCTTTTCTTGCGCCAGGAAAAGTTCTGCTGATTTGTCTTTCTTGGCGTTCATAGCCATTGTTCTTTGTAAGCCGAACCCAGAACTCGCCCTACGTACTGTGTGAATTAGCGCGCACTCCATGCATTCCAATTACTTGCGTACTGTTAATTGACTGCAGTTATAGGAGCGTGGCACGAGCCGCAAGGCAAGACCAGAAAATCGCAGTGCCAGTCAAGCGAACATGGGGGCTTTCGTCGAAAACATTCTCCGATGACCATTTTCGAATTTCCTCAAGAAGGCGGTCGATTATCAGAGATTTATCGAGGACTTGCTTGCTAAATGGCTTACAGTACCAGGGTTGCTGCAGGGGGTGTATATGTCCGCCCATTGTTCAGCATTGTCTCCATTTTGGTTTATTTTTTTGGTGTCGCATTGAGCGCCGGAACTTTTTTGCACCTGACGTTTATGCAACAACGTTCGAATGTTCGGTCTCATGCGAGGGAGAAAACTTTTCAGTCTTCCACAGCATTGACGAAGGGGCCGTTCCACCGGAGTTGCATGCTAGAAGTAAAACTCCTCCGAGATGCGTCCTTTATGAATGAAGTGCGTTTCTAGGGTGTGAATATCTCCGGTGAGACTTCATAGAGAAGGTCTTCCAGAATGTTTCCCTTCCTTTCAGCTTCGATGCCAGGTTTGTTTATACAACAATTTCTGTGCAGTTGAAATGTACAGATATTTTTCTCCACGGGGTAATCCTTGCACATACGATGCAACAGAACACTTTCCTCGGGATGCACTCTTCTTCCGTAACCCTGAGAACGAGAGACACTTACCGCGCAGGTCCACGTTAAACGAAGCATTCGGATAAACAAATCTAAACAGAGTTATTCACTCACACTTGTGAGCTTTGAAGACAATAAGAACGTTCTCCTGCTTAAAATAGTTTTGCGCAACATCGGGAGAATGGTAAGTCCAATAGCAGGAGTACCGCTATGGTGGAACGGCAATCCATGTAGTTGATTGAACCTAACTTATGTTGAAAATTCTCGTGAGTGGCTCAAAGTACTCCTATGATCTTCACTAAGGTTTATGCAAAAACTATGATTAGAAGATATTGCGAATTGCGAGCAACTCTCTAGAGTGCCATAATTTTAATTTGAGTCCGCCTTAGACTTACCCACAGTAAAATCCCTCAAGATCAAGATCTGAAATGGTCCACCCAAATAGAAAAAGACGCTGATTGATAGTATCACTCAATTTGGTCATAAATTCCCTTGATTTTTGGTCCAGTGGCCGTGGCTTAACACCCCAATGTGATTGCAGTCCTCCGCAGCATTGCTCTCCTTCGCTTAGCGCAGCACTCAAACCTCTCGTTTGCTCGTTTACGCGACTCGTACATAAGCCTGACTACATGCGTGATCTAAAGCTTTGGAAAATAATTGAAAATTACCTACCAAAAAAATGTCAAAACTAAATCCACCAACCAGACATAGAGAGTTTTTTGGCGTACCTGGAGCATTAGGGATCGCCACGTTTTTACCGCTGATCCTTATCGTTTTCTACTACCTATGCAACGAGAACTACTCAGTACACGGCATCAACTTAGATTTGAAAAAGGTCACAGCACAAGTCCCAAATTCTTTGGATGACTTTTTACAATTGTGCTTCGACAAAAATTGCTGGGCAGCATACACCGCCTGGTTTTCTATTTTGGCGCTTTTGGATATTTACGCTCCCGGCAAAGATATCCCTGGAGTTGAATTGAGAGACGGTACCAGGCTCATGTACCGAATCAATGGCAGATCGTTATCTGGCTTGCTTTTTGCTTTGCTCTTGGCCAGACTATTTTCACAGGAAAACTACTTCATGCCCGAGCTTCAGTTTCTTTATGATAACCAGTTGAAGTTGACGTTGGTTACAATTATCGCGTCTTTCGCCATGGCTTTTTTCGTCTATGCGATATCTTTTATTCCCTTGCGCAAGAACAACGGCCTCGGTACTAAGGAGAGAATTCTTGCGGTACCTGGCAACACAGGAAACCCGATTTATGACTGGTTCATTGGCCGCGAATTGAACCCTAGGATTGGAGCATGGGACATCAAATTGTTTTGTGAATTGAGACCCGGGATGCTTCTTTTGTTTTTGATCAACTTATCCTGCGCCCATAACCAGTATCACACCACAGGAAAAGTCACTGATGCCATGATTCTTGTGAATTTTCTTCAGGCTTTCTATATCTTCGACGGTGTATTGAACGAAGAGGGTTGCTTGACCATGATTGACGTGGCTACCGATGGATTCGGTTTCATGTTGGCGTTTGGCGATTTGGCCTGGCTCCCTTGGTCGTACTCGTTACAATGCCGTTTCTTGGCGCTTCCAGAGAACTACTACGAATTGGGCTACTTGAAGAGCGGCTTGATTTTTGTCACCAGCGCCATTGGCTATTACATTTTCCTGTCGTCTAATCAACAAAAGTCTGACTTCAAGAACGGCAAGTTAAATCACATGGAGAGTATTCCTACACCCACAGGCTCCAAACTTTTAGTTGATGGGTGGTGGAAGCTCAGTCAGCACATCAACTACTTTGGCGATTGGATCATTGGATGGTCCTGGTGCTTGCCCACCGGCTCGATGTCTGCCTTGACGTACTTTTATGTCATCTACTTTGCTACATTGTTGATACACAGGCAAACAAGAGACGAGGCCAAATGTAGAAATAAGTATGGCAAGGCGTGGGAGGAGTACGAGAGAAGAGTCCCCTACAAAATTGTGCCCTACGTCTACTGATATTCTTGTATACGTGATTTATTAGAAAGCTGATAAGGAGTGGGTGTGGCTAACACTACTGCACTTTACTCGTTTTTCTTCTCGTACTCAATCTGCTTCTCGAAACTCTTGTACGACAAGTCAATCGAGGTGATCCAACTCACAGCAGTGATGCACACGTACACCAAAAAGGAGCATACGATCAACACCAGCCACACACCTGGAGTGAAAAACTGATAATTGGTGAAAAGATTGGACTTTGCAGAAGTGCCGTTCTTCGAAGAGCCGGACAATTCCTTCCTTAAAAGATCGTCGCTCAAAGCTGTAACGGCAGAGTCGGACTCTTGAGCAATAATCAAGGCCTCGGCAGCCTCAAACTCACTGTCAATATCGTCTCTGAGTGATTCCAAAAAATCATAATCCTCATGATCTACAGAATCTCTCTTTCCATGCGCGGAGAAGTCCAAGTTCAATTTGTCCCCAAGAAACTCCTTTATAGATTTGCCACGGGAACCTGCCGTTTGGAACCCCGGTTTGCCCTGTACCACAACATGAGTACCAGTCAAAAATTCATCTATACTATGTGGCTGAGAGCCGTCTACATCGACCACAATAATATTTGCGGTCGAGTCCTCATGAATATCGCGTAACTTATCGACATAGACAACAGAACATGCATCTGCAACAGATAAGTCGATGTCAGATCCCGACAGATAGTGCACGTGCTTGAAGAAAGTGGAGGCTGGGCCAGCACTAGCTGGCTCTCTGCGATCCAAGTTTGCGACTCGATACACCAACAATTTCTCAGTAGGCAGGTTCAGACAAAAATCAGCCGTAAAACGGTGAAATGCTGAGCTCAAGTCCGTGGACTTGGTGATATAGTGGGGGCCGGTAGCATCAATTTTTTGGGACGAAAAGAACGCTGCGGTATCCGCAAAAGCCAAGGCAGTTCCTGCAAAGGCAGTCAACGCCGTCAATTTCATGGCTTTGTGTGTTTGTGCCTCGAATCAAGGTGCTACGATCTCGAAGTTTATCGCCTGCTGGAGATAGCTATTGGCTCAGTCACGTGATTCGCACGCCGCAAAGCGTTTTATCTACGCAATACCACGGTGTACCACCAGGTGCAAGAAAGATGTGATAAACACCTCCTGTCGCCCGAACTGCAAATATCCCGACCAGCTTATCTCGAAAATGGCTGTCGACGTTCCTGCGTATGTTTGAATGTTATCAAAATGCTGACTCAGAATGAAGCACGAGCCTTGCCTACATTGGAGAGTTCATAATGTATCAGTGTACTACGAATTTCGTCTTTGGGATTTAAATTGAGATAGACGGACGCTAATTATCACTAACATAATTTGCAATTTGCATTTGATATCATGCTTTCAAAGTCCAGCTTCTGCTGAGAAAGAAAAACCTACTAACTTTGTACAGCTCTGTGGTGAGAAAACTCATGTTTTTCACGGCCGCCATGGTGATTCTACCACTTGTGACATTTTTCACTTGCCAATACTTCTTCGATAGCTCATTGGTAAGTGGTGGTTCGGCTGCATTAGCTGCCAATGTTGTGTTGATCTCGTACATTATTGTGGCTTTTGCCGAAGACACCGGTCCTTCGGAAACAGAGACGAAGAAAACACAGTGAGGTTGCGATGAGAAAGAAAGGGAATTCTGGAGTTTAAATGGTGTTTTAAATTGATTTGGAAGATTCTCTTTCTGGAATAGAGGCACACCAGGGACTCTGGCTAGAGTATATATGGCTGTTAATAATATTCGAGGAGAGGATATGATAGTCACATTTTTCACAAAAGCCCATTTGTCCAAGCTTCGTAACTTATTAAATAAAACCCACACAATTCTCGGTTACTGCTATATATTTCAAATTTGATATGTAATAAAACTCAATATTGATATGTAATGAATTTCAGATCTAATAATATGAGAGCTTGTCTATTTTGCGCACTACGCGTGCATGAAGCACGAGTTGATGAATGTAACCGAAAACATATCTGAACCATTATCAGATAGGCTCTACAGCAATGGGACAACAGCTACTACTCACTTCGTGTATACCACATGATAAATATATCCAGACTCTCGCTACGCTCCAAGCTTTGACTGGCTCTCGGAGGCCTCAACCAATAGCCACATACACTATCTTAACAAAGCCCAGAAATGTGTTCAAACCCAAGTTCGAGCCTGGAAAAGTCAATCAGATAGAACAATTATACATGAAATGTATTACAGTGTGGGATGATGAAGCGTCTCAAAACCTCGATATTGCAGAAGCGGCGGTGAAGGGCAAGACTGACGTCAATGTAGACAGACTATTTTCAGGAAAAGAAGTAAAACATTGGACTCTACAAATTGCTGATATTCCAAACGCTGGAAAAAACGCAGTATCAGCGCAAAACTTCTATGAAAGCACTGTTGTTCACCATCACACCTGTGTCGAGGAAAAAGTCATCAAGAAAACACCTGAGCCTGAAAAAGGTCATCTGGTTGACATCACGATTGATGATCCACCGACAGAGTTACCTCCGACGAGTGCGTCTGAGACTGCGGAGGTAAACGCACCTGAAATTGCAGAGGAATTTGTTGTCGAATCCAAAGACTCGTTCCTCCAATTTATTGAGGATTTGGGCTACGGGGTGGTCAACCAGTACTGGATGAAGGGCGTGCGTTACTTTCAAGGCGACATCGTCATTGAGATATTCAAGGTGTTTGTGCGTGATGATGCGGCGCCATTCCAAGAGTCCAAAATCAAACTTCAGCTCTTGGACGACTCCAATGCATTCCAGATAAAAGCTTACATCTCCTTTCCAAAAGGAACTAGTGTGGATATCATCAACAAGAAGTCTAAGGAGTTGACCAGTCTACTGTCGAATTTGCAGAATTTGTTCGAACTAGGAGTTCCGGACAGAATGTGCATGGACCCTCGTGTAGCCAGAGTTAATTGAGTTGTATTCCGAGAGCGAAATCAAAGCTTGACGTTACTGTTGACCGTTTTGCTGAAATCGGCGAATTTTTCGTCACAAGCTTTATTGTGGTTTTCCTCTACCTGTTTCATCAATTCTTTCAAATCAAGTGGTTTACTGGGCTGGTGATCACTTGCGATTAGCCTGAATGCCTCTGCGTTCGTCTTGGTGAGACCACTCTCAGACAGATCATCCACTTGTAGCTGATTGATGAAGCCGATTTGCGTGTTGAGCGCATCAATCCATTTTTGTTCTATTTCGGGCAGAATGTCCGATTCAAGCCCTGATAATTGAAGCATCTTGCGCACGACCTTGGAGTCAACTATAGAGGTGGGTCCTGGTACCAAGTCGTGCACATTACCTCTGGAAGTTCTCAAGAATTTTGCCAACTCCTCTGCATTTTTGATCAGGGGAAACACTTTGGCCTGAAGAATTGCTCGAGTAGTAACGAAAGTGCGTGTAAACATAACTTATATTAGCATATTGCAAATAGTTATGGCTTATCCTCAGTGCAGTGCGCGGAGCAAGATCGCAGCTCGTGCGAGCTATGATTTAACACTAAACAGGAAACAACTCACATAGATCTCGATATATAATATCTTCACGGCCTCGGTCAAATTGCTTCGCTCCGAAAAAATAAGGAATTTAATATACGAGAAAATGAATTCACGAGATTATGCATACCTTCTACTTGTGTGAACCTGTTAGAATGCAGAGGCCGGGCAGCGGCCGGTGCCATCGCGGCGTTAGGGTAACAGCCCGCAAACTTGCATGAGCACGTGATACGAAGAGAAGGTCCTGCATACGTTGAGAAAAAAATTGCGCACCCAATGTAGATGTAAAATCTGAACAGACTCTGCACTTCTCACCTAGCAGCTAATCTTCATTAATCGTCATGGGTAAAGATCACACCAGAAAGCAACACGCTAAACTGTCTCACAGAACTGCTCCAAAGTCCAAGAACGTTTACTTGGACTTGTTGGTCAAGGTCTACACCTACTTGGCTCGTATGTAATTTTACACGATTCACTCATCTCGAAAAAGTCGTACCATTATGGTGCCTCGCTTTAACGTATACAGCAGTTAGGATCTCATATATCCTTACACACTTGAGTTTTTTGACAGACACTTATGAGTCGGATTTGCGAGGACCACCAGATGGCCTGGGCAAGTTTTCCCTGGAATTTCCGAATAGATGCATGTCAAAATCCTCTGAGGCCATCTATGGCTCACAGTTCGACTTAGAAGTGTCTAGCAACGAACCGAGTCTACATGGAGGACGATGTCTCCAAATTGCACAACCTTTTTTTTTTGGTTGAAAGTAAGATGTTCTGTGGGCTGCATTAGTTTCGGTGATTCGACGACTTATGCTCATTTAACCACATTGAACACCACAGTCAGGTACTACTTTTCCGGTGATTCGGTTAGGTACTCCTCGACTGTGGCATTTGTGCAATGTTTCTGCGAGTGCACTACGTGTGTGCGACCATTCGAGCAGAAAGCCGTTTTTGTACTAACATGTCCAGGTCGTACCGATGCTCCATTCAACAAGATCATCTTGAAGTCTTTGTTCTTGTCCAACACGAACAGACCTCCAGTGTCTCTTTCCAAGATTCGCGATATTGCTGCTCATGAGGGTGGTGCCGACAGAATCAACGTTGTTGTTGGGACCGTCACCGACGACATCAGATTGCTTGAGGTCCCTAAGGTTACTGTTGCTGCTTTGAGATTCACTGCTAGCGCCAAAGCCAGAATCATCAAGGCTGGTGGTGAGGCCATCACCTTGGACCAGTTGGCTTTGAGAGCTCCTAAGGGTTCCAACACCGTCATCATCAGAGGTTCAAGAAACGCCAGAAAGGCTGTCAGACACTTTGGTTTCGGCCCTCACAAGAACAAGGCTCCTAAGGTTATCTCCAAGGGTAGAAAGTTCGAGAGAGCTAGAGGTAAGAGAAACTCCAGAGGTTTCAAGGTCTAAGCTATGTTTGGTCTGCAAATTCTTTACGTTTCTAATCCACGAATTCATCTATAATATTGTTTGTTTTTTTGTCTGTAAGTATAGGTCTCGTTAATCAAAAAGTACCTTGTAGAGTTCTGGCCAGCACCGTTTCTTTATGGGATGATAGGAATCTTTCATGACGGGTGTTTAGACTCTCGGAAAGTCGAGCTGCTTTGACCTATTGGCATTCGATGTCTGAAGTGGTTGGATGTTTCTCTAGTCATGAATCATCACAAAAATCCGAACGCACAGGCGAGATCGATCATCCTTTGTTGGCACTCTCAAAAGTGCAGTTAGCTAGTTAATTGCACACCTCTAACGTTTGTCGACAGAAGTTGCCTGTCAATTTCGCAGATATAACAACAAGACACAACAGAAAAGGACCAAAAGAATGATAGCCCTGGATGTTCTACATCAACTGGTAATAGATGTGCGAGCCTATACTGTCGTCTTGATGATATCGGTGAATGGTGAGTTGACCTCACGTGCTGAGGTCGCAAAAAGCCAGCCAGGCTTTACTTAAGGCATAACCTAAACTCTATACAACTAAAAACCATTTCAGATGACCGATTCAGTGCCTTCAAACACTTCAGGTATTATTTCATGATTTTAGCCGGAGCTTGATTCTGAAAAAGAGTAACTACCCTACAGGAACTATGGCAAACGAATGAAAATCCAATCGGTTGTTATTCAACACTCATCACTGTAGTTTCCACCTCAATTCCTCTGAAAAATTTAATCTAGTCGAACAACAAGACTATTTTATGCTCTTGAATACAAGGTAGCAGCCGGGCCGTAGCACGCCAAAATTCGGTCTCGCCAGACATACCCACACATACGACGGATCACAAGAAAAATACTTCTGAGTGTATCGTGCACTTTGTAGATATACTCAGGGTGCTAAAATTAAAATATTTCACAAAGTATGACTATATATCATGGCTAAAACTGCCTGCAACCCTTCTTTCTATTAGATTCTCTTATACAAAAGCATGAATTGAAAGAGCTTTATAGCCCAATATATCGCTAATCTTACTACCATTGATTTGATTGACTGTAGATGGATTCGGTAAAACAAAGATTCGAGATGCATGATTACATTTGACCACCAGCACCACCCGTTGGCGGATGGTTTGAAAAGACCCGCACACAAGCGGTGTTGGGCAGTTGAACTGGGGGGAGTCCAGATAAAGTGGCGGCGATTTTGAGGCCAATTAAAACTGCCTTGGTCAAGTTTGCCTTTGTACTTCTTTGGCGAAAAATTTAGTGGTTTGTGGCGGCTTTTGCAGGTAAGAATGTGCCCGTATGTGAGGTTCATTGGCTGCAAAATCGGACTAGACTGACCCACGCCTTTTACAAGATGTGAATAGAACACATGAACCTTAGTGTCAATTAACGATTTATTGCAGCACAAAAACAGATTGGTCCACTAGAAATACGACACGCGAGTGCATATTATCAAAAGTCTCATCACCACAACAGCGTACTGTGTATTCTTTTATGGAGAACCGACAGTATTGCAAAATGCTTGCATCTGGAGCTCCAAAATCTCACTCCTATAGCTTCTTTGAACGTCCCGAGCCCGACTTTCTCCAACTTCCTTCAAGACCGTATTACTAATGTCAACAATTTTCAATTTGAAGGAGACATATCATATTTCAGGAGATCACTCAAAAGTAACCGAACATAAAACATGACTTCAAGAGTTTTTTAGACTCATCACCGCTACTCTGTATAGCCCAAGATAGGCATATCATCATTCGAGTACCTATGATATTGATCGTGACTCCTGCAACAGTGGGAGATGACTCCTGAGATTTAGCGAAAAAGAATTGGATGGTTTATTCATGATGTTTCTGAAATATTTACCCAACCGAGGTTGAGGCCATTTGATTCTTCGTGCTATAAATGAGCCTGTACCCACGGCCTTTACCCACGGCCTTTACCCACGGCCTATACCCGAGGAGCTCCATTCTTTCGAAGCTTTCAAGAAAGAAAGAGTTTTAATTACAATTCCTGTTTCTCTAAATACGAATCCTGTAGAATTGTTACAAAAATATTGTTTTGAGTGACTGGCTGCGAATGAGCATGAGACAGTTCCCCAACGCAATGGATGTGAAGACTAGACGCAGCTTGCAAAATATTACGAAGAGGTCAGACTCCTGCAAAACTAAATTGAACCTATACTCTAGATAAGTATTCGTCCATCTGATAAACCCCCACAATGTTTTTGTTTGTGAAGCGCTCATCATCGCTTGTTCTATGCTCGCCCTGCAAGCTTATGTTTTCTCGCAACGCCTTTTGCATCCATGCGTGGCATCTCTCGCGAACATTTTTTCAAGGCCCTGCTCGCCATTCACCACCCTCATCCTCGTCACATGACCGTCGTGACTGCTGTTTCTGCGCGTCTCCTGCAGGGCCAGAAAATTCTCACTACACCAAAAGGTCCAACGAAAAAATTGTCCCAGATACATATTTTCCACAAACAGCAACAAGATGCCAGGTGTTACCGTCAAGTATGTGTTCACAAATCGTCTTTTTGAGATAGAAGCGCACGAAGAAACCCTTTCAATATCATTTGCAGGCATTCTGGCCGATCTAAACTGCCATCAGACTAGAATGGAGACCATAGAGGCCGTCGAAGAGTTGTGTGATGAGGAATAAAGACATGTATTGTAATAACCAATGGTTTATCACATCAGTGATTTCAACGAATCAGAATCACCGAATCTAAGGACAGCAAATTGAAATAAACTACCCCAGGAAACCCTTGCTTCAGCCTTCATTTCCCCACCTTCAGCGATTCATCATAAACTCCCATACTAACTATATCAGAGACGTCCCAGCCCAAGAATTCATCAACGCCTACGCCCAATTCTTGCAACGTCAAGGTAAGTTGGAGGTTCCAGGTTACGTTGAGCTTGTCAAGACCTCGGCCGGTAACGAGTTGCCCCCACAAGAGTCCGAGACTTGGTTCTACAAGAGAGCTGCCTCTGCTGCCAGACACATCTACTTGAGAAAGAATGTCGGTGTCGGTAAGTTGAACAAGTTGTACGGTGGTGCCATCAACAGAGGTTTCAGACCACACAGACACGCTGACGCATCCGGCTCTGTCAACAGAAGAGTTGTCCAGGCCTTGGAGAAGATTGGTGTTCTTGAGATCTCGCCAAAGGGTGGTAGAAGAATTTCTGAGAACGGTCAAAGAGACTTGGACCGTATCGCTGCTCAGACCTTGGAGGAGGACGACGAGTAAATGCGTGTGTACTATGTGTATAACTCTTAATTAAAAGCATCAAAGGAAGCCTTGTGAATGTAACTGTGTGTAACGCTTATTGATCGCTTTTTAAGGCATTAATCTTAGATGGCGAGGTCCTGCAAAGTGGTGGGCGATCAAAAAACTTGACCGGTTGCGTCGATCGTTTCAATTATCTTCGTTTATTGTTATCTAAACACGGTACTATAGGGCTGATTGTAAAATCTGTACAGCACGGAAACACACTGTCTTGATGTCCTCTTCCTTTACTGCGGAGCTCACATCGCTCTTGAGACCAACCCACTCTAAACATACCTCATCGGGGAGACCTACGATCCACGTTTCAAACTCCGTCGGAGTGTTCGCCTCGGGGAATGATAGCGTCATACCCAGTTTCTCGGTGACTTTGTTCGCGATTAAGTTGAAGTCGGGCTTCGTCCAGTTGGCAGTGAACAATTGGCTCGCCAAGCGGGCACAGTATTGGGCGTCTTCTTTGATCGGGATCTTACCCGCGTAGATAATTTTACCCACTCGGTACGCGATTTCTGTCCAAAGTGGTTCATTTCCCTTTTCAGCTTTGCCCTTTGAACTTTGGAGTATTCTTCTTATTGTAAATGCCGCAGCTATGACATCCGAGTCATTAATATCGTAGTTCCTCTGAAATGATATGGGGACGTATCTGAGCCGCTCCTGAATTATGCTATGATACCAACTTAAAAGGAAAAAGACTTGCAACTCCAAGAGAGAACTCTCCTCCAGAACAACTGAGTTAAACGTATCGAGCAATGTTGTTTTCCATGGCGCCTGCTTCTCGATGGTGTAAACACTTGACATTCCTATAAGGTCATTGGGAACACCAGTAGCATCTAGCGAGCAAGTCAAAAACAATTTGAAGCCTTCGTCAAAGCGCTTGCTTTGTAAAGTGGATTTCAAGTGAGTAAGCCAGGGAATTGACATCTGAATATTCTGGATCAATAACCAGAAACCTTTCTTTGAGGCAGCGCTTAAGGCCTCATTTGCTTCTTTTATACCCTCCTTAGCACCCATAGCGATACTCACAAGCTTTTTCTTACCAAGTTTGGCACACTCTTGGATATGATAAGAAACATCCTGACTCTCAGAAGTAGAGAAAATGATGGGCCCACTCGCGTGTTTAATCCATTCGTCAAGTGAGAGTTCTCGGGTGAACAGATCACCAAATGCTGCTGAGACGTATGCATCTATGGCAAGGCGTCTGTCATGAGTGGTGTCCACACAAAGTTGTCCTAATGAATCACGGATATTGTCAAAGACGACCTCATCTTCGTTCTTCTCCCAAAGTTGGCTCCAAAATTCATTAAGGCTCTTGCCAGCGAAGGAACCGGCGGAACTAAGTACGGAACTATCCATATTATGTTCTGCAACTGATCCAAGAGTGTGCATCAAAGCATTTGCCATCACAAACCCAAATTTGACACTATGATAGGAGACAGCAAGGCATAAGTGCAATAGCAATTTGTCCACAGTTCTTAGTGTTGGTGAATAGAATCGACTTACACCATCGTAAAGAGCGGCGATCAACTGTTCTGGGTTGATGGATATTGATTCTTCGTTTAAAATTTGCTTGAAGATCTCCACAAAGCCAGCAAATGAAAAATTGTAGAAAGGGTTAGAAGCGCCGATGGCCATCGTGATATCGTAGATATTCTTCAGATGAGAAGCAATCGTCTTGTAAGTGAGTCTCTCTGCGATAACAGATGACATGGTCTCCTCGCTTTCGATCATCTGCCCATCGATTTTCGAAGTTTCTAGTTCAATTGCTTCCAAGGAGTTAATGGCGTCGTCATTATCGAGGAGGGCACCGCTAGTTTCGTTCAATGTTGAAAGTAGAAGCTTCTTGAGCTCGAGCAAGCGGTAGTTAGATTCACCCTGAAGAGCCTCCAATTCAATTCTCTTTTCATTGAGCTCAGGCTTGTATCGCTGAAGTGACATGTTCAGAATTCGGTTCTCTAGATTACTCCTGGTGATTGTGAAGTTCAAGCTTGTGACTCGCGCCTTCAAAAACGGCGAAACTGCAATTCTCGAGTCACGAGTGTATAATATCAATTCGAAAGACTCCAGTAATATAATCGACTTTGAACCTAGCCGAGTAACATTTCTTCCACCCATGCGGGTTATGTCCCTCCTCAAGACTGAGTCTAATATAGGATCGTAGAATTCCGCGTCACCGATTAATACGCTTCCTCCGAATTTCAAGGCATCTTCCACGGTTCTTATAAAAGCACCATCCAAAAAGCTGGTGATGATAAACTTTTTTTCCAGAGACTTCTCAAGGACAGGCAAGATATCTCCCGTCGGATCCACCACAAGTGGAACGTCACTTCGAGTTTTGATAGCAAAATTCTCAACAAATAAGTCGTCATCTGGCAAGCCACATGTAGACCATAAAATTCTCTCGGATGTAGTGGTGAGAAGTGATGTTAGCACCAAAGAGTTTCTCGAAGGAATTCCCGCTTGGCCGAGCCTGGCACTCCAACAATTCACCATTTCTCTTCTGCTTTTTTGATCGAGATTTCCACAATAAACTGAGAACGCTGACCCGATTATTGCATTACCCACCAAACAAGCACGCTCTTTGTCGAATTCTTTGGAGCTTTCCACCCATCTTTGGCGCTCATTGGTCAAGTTTTCAATTAATTTCATGCTTCGGTCGACTTTTTGCTTGATATCACTCATTTCTGTCTTAATCTTCTCAGCCTCTCTGATAACTTCACTGTACTTAGTTTTGTATTTGTCGATGCTTTCTTCAAGCTCTTGTATCATCTCAGCGATTGCGATAAGCTTCGCCCTAGATTTTAGTGCGTAACCCTCCAAAGCGTCCACTTGTTCTCTGAGAGGACCGATTTTCACCAAAATCTCGGAGTAACGGATTTGGGCAATGACCCAAAGAAGAAGCGGCCCACATGCTTTGCTCGCTCGATTGATGGCCTCATAGTTATAGTCAGGCCGTGAAAGGTATACATCTTCCATTCGAGCTCTCAACTCAGGATACAACTGCTTCTCGTTGTCAAATTGCACTATCTTCGCAATGAAATCATCTTGGCGAACAATGAGCTGGACGTCTCGCCAACTTGAAACTTTGTAACTGAGAAGTACACACACAGACTCCATTGCCAATTTTATAGCTGCTGGAGGATTGGACATGCTTCTCAACTCTGTCAAATGCTGCTTTTTTATGTTTTGTACGCCTCTTTGAGCCTCGAGTACGGCGGGCTCTGCGAGTTCAAGATCGTTCATGACGATCAATCTTCGTTTTTCGATCTCGATTTCTTGTTTCTCGAGCTCGGCCTTCGTTGCTACCGAAAATTCTCGTTTCCTTTCAGACTCATTTTGATCCACTATCATCTGGTTGAGCATCAACTTGGCTTCATCGTCTTTGCGCAGTAATATTGCCTGCTTCTCCGACAAGAGTTTCTTCATTTGACTCACTTCCAAAACAGTCTCACGCAACTTATCTAACCCGATATTCGTATGCCTCTGGTTTTCCTCGAGGTCAAATTGCCCCCTGGTGAATAAATCTTTGAACTGTTTTATGAAATCAAGAAATTGTTTGGGAACCGCCGCAGACGCTACCTGAGCATTAGATCTGTGTATGAAGACAAAAACATCTACCACGATGTCTCTGAAAGACGCAGTTGTGGCTCTCAAATGTGGAGCGTAGTCCGATGGAACTATGAAGTCTGATCTGTCCAAAGGTATGCCAGAGAAGAAAGTTTCGGCGACCTTTTTGAGAGATGTATCCGACCAATCGCCCATCCAACTCATGACACACCTGTTGAAAAGCGCAGGGGAAGAATTGATCTGAGGCGAGTTTCCGCTTTCCAATTGACTCATTGTGAAAATCACATGAAGATTTTCGGAAATCTGTTTGGTAAACCAAGCATAGACTTCGTCGGTACTGTCGAGAAGAAGACCACGAGCAGATGCCTCCGAGGCGCACAACTTGAGCAAAGTTTCCAAGTTGTCACCTTCAAACAATCCCGGGATTTCAGAATTTGCCAACAAAGAATTCATTCTTTCAATGAATGAAGCTTCCAAAATACTCGATTCGTCGATCAAAAAGCAGATTTTCTCTCCTTTTGCACAGCTCGTCAAAACGTCACGAAGGGAACATTCGAACTCGGCAATTGAGAATGCCGAGTGCACCTTTAATTGAACAATTTTCATTCCATTCATCCATGTCACGAGTTTTGTCAAGCAGGTCTTTCCGCTCGTACTGGGCCCGACCAAAATCATATGTCCTTGATGTTGTCTCAAAACTCTGTCTATCCTAAGAGCGTGGTCAAGGAGATCTTCAAACAAAATTAGATCATACTGCATTTCTTCCTCGCTGAAAACTCGCAACCGTTCGCTGACAAAAGTGGTTAAACTTCCCTCAGTGACAGACTCGTACACTCCAGTGAGCCAGGTCGAAAAGAGTACGGGACCTTTGAGTGCAATATCCAAATTGATATTGGGGAAGTTTGCCGCGGCAGTCGTCCAAAACAAATCAATACACCATGATTTCTCGTCATGGTCAACAAGTCTATCATAAAAAAGCCTCAACCCCTCGTGGTACCAGAGGCGAAGAAGATCAGAGAGACTGGAATATGGAACCTCCATGAGCGTCTCGAGTAATCCTCGGCACCAGCGGGTCAATTCTCTGGGGGAATACAAATAATGGGATTGCTTCTTGATTGTGAGATGCGCCCTAGTAGAATCGTAAACTTCGATCATTGAGTTGGTCAATGCATCGGCATATGGCCTGATTTCAGGTGCCATCTTGAGTGATGCGTAATTGAAAGCAGCATAAATTTGTTTGAGGGCCAATGGCCCAGGGTAGTCCACCATTACCACTGTAGCATGACGTAAAAACCTGGGGCTCAAACGATTTCTACCAGGGTCGTTAGGGTCATTACAAGCGCCCACAAATTGGATATTCCTGACACCGACCCAGGAAAGATCGCTCGGTCTCCAGAAGCCGGATAGTTCGACCAACTGCCTCATGAATGAAATCACGCGCTGTGTCCCGTATTTGTCCACGGACGGTAAATTGATCTCATCGCAAAATACAACAGCCCACTTTCCCTCAACTTTAGGGCTTAACTCCAAGCCCTGGCCTGTCAGTTTGTACTCACAATGCTGCTCCAAAGTGGTCAAGAGCGATTCCGGGGTGGTGTCCTTTGAAAAGTTCATCAGCACAATTTCTAGGTTGGAAGAGCTTCTGAGAGCCTTGAGAAGAGTCATCGTTTTTCCTGAACCTGGAGGACCACAAAGTATCAATGGCGAATGTTTGTTGATGATTCCGTGAATGAGCGCTTCGTGCATCACTGTATCCACGGTTGGCACTATGGTACCAGGATCCATGACTTGATGTGGCTCAAGATCACTATGTAGGTCAGGAGACGCCCAGGGTTCCCATTCGAAATCTGGAAATGATATTTTGCAATGTGAAACGTCCTCCGGTATATGTAACTCCGAGAATCGAGTGCAAGACGCAAGAAACCGTCTTAAATTCTCTTTATCGCTTCTCTCACAATCACCCGAGAAGGCCCAAATCAACGAGAGTGCAAGCGCCTTCGTTACGAAAGCTTCGAGGTTCTCGATCTCATCGTGGGTATCGAAATAGCTTAGCATCTCAGAAATTTGAATTTTGAAAAACACAAGACAACTTTTAAGAACGCGATGCTGGCTGTAATCCATGATATGATTGAATTGCTTAGCGTAGTCAAAACATTCTTCAACAATCACCCTTGAGGATGAACCTGAAATCCAGCCAGCTATTTCTTCGAGGACCTTATGCCCTTTCGTCGACCGACTCCAGTCCTCGCGATTAATCATGAAGTCAGAAGAATGCTTGAAAAGATGAACGTGGCGTTCCCAAAGAGAGCCCAAGTCGAAAAGTGCCTCATCGAACCAAATCATAGCGCATCTGCTCACAGTGGCGGGCGTCGCATTAGCGAGACTCAGAACTTCGAAAACAATCCTGACATTTGATGGGAGCTCCAACCTTTCTCCATTAGGAAGTGTGAGAAGCTTATTGTCGTCGAGCAAACTATTGAGATTTTCTGCCCACTTTGGATCAATGTCCCCGTCAAACACGATCCATGTTCGCTTTTCGGACTCACCCTTGATGCTTGCTGAAACTTCGCGAATTATTTTTGTTAAAGCCCCATCGGTCCACTCTCTTGTGATGGGGTCGAGGGCACCATAAATTTTGTCCTTGGTCAAAACCTTGCAATCTATGGTAAATTTGTTGAATGACTGAGAATCGATCTTGCTCATTGTACTCAATACAAGATCACATATAGTAGACTTGCCGCTTCCGGCAGATCCGACAAGCATGAATCCGTGGTGTGACTGCTGAATCTGGAAAACTTGGAGTGCTTTCCGCGAAAAATTAGATGTCACATCAAGACCGCTTGATGTCGCTAGCTCATTAAACTCTTTTATAAAGCGAACATCATCCTCCAGCTCAAATGCTGCAGAGAAGCCGCCCTCCCGCAAGAGCCTCTCAAAAGTAGCTTCGTCTTCCTTGACTAACTTTGGGCCAATAGTCTCGACCAACGACTTCGAGATAATAGAGCGCTCTGCTGCATGTGAGTCCACGCCTTGAGCAGAGTCCTTTGCAGTTCTAAACTCGGCAGCCTTATTCAAAATGCTTTTGAGTGCCCGAAGTCCAAAATCGTAGTGATTTTGAGAACTGAGGTTGTTTTCAACCGTCGTAAAGAAAGGAGTAATATCGCCAGCTAATTCGCTAGAATATGAAAACCCATGAGATCTCAAAATAGTTTCAACAATCTTTTCTTTGTCGGGCTGGCTCATTGCAAAGCCACGAAACAATTTTTTGAGATTCTCGGGTAATTGGTTCCGGCCCACGTAGTCAGGGTTCATGGTGATGAATATTCCAGTTTCCGGAGAAACATTTATCTCTTTTCCGGAGACGATTGTTGCTTCTGCTTGCTGGAGCGAGCATTCGATCCGTTCTATTTGCGTAGACAAAGAGCTCAAAATCTTGGGCTCGAGTCTATTGAATTCGTCAAAGCAACCCCAACAGCCAACTTTGCAAATTCCCAATAAAATTCTGCCCATTGATTGGAAATCAAAAGATTCGTCGCAGCAAAAAACTAATACCATTCGGCCCAAATTATGACCAAGAGCTTTCACGCACTCTGTTTTTCCTGTTCCCGCCGGACCAAAAGGAGATCCACCAAGCTTTTGAGCTAATGCTTGTGTCATAGCAAGATAGCATTCACTCACAAGAGAAGTATTCGCCAAACGGTCAACAACACCTAAATATTCATATCCGTAGGAAAACTCGAAACGCCCTTGTTTGATGGTTAATTTTTTTAAAGGATCATCTTCATTCTTGGACCAATAAAAAGTCTGCTCTGAATTCCAAAAGGATCCCTGGAATGCCGAGTCCGCATCTGCGAGTTTCCCGACTAATTCTTCGTGGTGCATACTTTCAACAATGAGGCACCGTACTTTGCTCGAAAAAACTGTGTTCGTGGATCCGGAAGTCAAGGAAGCTAATGCCGACATCAAACATTTGTAGAACTCAATGGTATCCCTCCAATCATTTAACTTCAAAGCATTATTGGTTCTCGATGTAAAATGTACCTGGAACGCAACAACAAGAATTTGATGAGGAAACTCATGTATGAATGATTCAAGTGCTTTGAGTGACGGTGTCTGCCCTAAAAGAACCTGTTCAATTCTTTCGACTGCCATGCCGATGTTGCTGGATATAGTGAGCTTCATCTCTGTTTCAAAAACAGTCAACCACTGAACTAAAGTTCGATTCTCTCTGAGAGACACAGGACTCTGTAAATGTATAACTTCTCCTTCAGGGCTCCTCATATCTTCGATTCGCAAATGCTCGCGATTTAATGATATGGAGGCGACGCCTGGGAACATACGTTTCATATGTTTGTTGATTTGCACTTCATCATGACCCCCTCCCAAGAGCTCCAAGAGATCTTCGTTTCCAATGAAGTGAAATCTCGGAAAGTAGTCTCTTTGCTTATCTAAGAAGTCCGTCAATCCTTTGATGGTTCGTTTCAAAGATTCAGATAACTTTTTCATGGTAGCGGGGATAGTTTTGATGGATAGGACGTCAATTGCGAGCTTGAATGTGCCAACTTTCTTGAGAAGTGTGAGAAATTCGAAAGAGATATTACCGAAGCGAGATGATTCTAGAGGTAGAAACGCTTTAATCTCATTGTCAGAGCCAAACACTCCATCCAAGTAAACCCACTGCCTTTGAACATCAACCCAAATGTTCATTAGATTGCTGAAGTCATTCAACCTATTCTCAAGTTCATCTCTTTCTGCTTCAAACTCTTCATTAAACGCAGAGTTCTTGATGCTGGCGAGGGTGCCCAAATTTGATGCACATTGATCAAACAACATGTGCCAGTTTTTGATTAATCGGCACTTTCCGGCATGGTTGAATGTTTCAAAAATCATGTTCGACCATTCATGTTTTATGAAGTCCAAACTCTCTTGAATTAGCTGTTCACCGTTTGCCTTTTCCAAAATATCACGTACAATATTTTGGTCAATTTGATCCACAACATTAAAGACGTCACCAACTAAAATCAGCTGATCCGTCTTGAAAGTGAGACCAACAGATTCGAAAAATTGCTTCCAATGTCTCTTCTTGACGGCACCACTCTTCAATTCTGTGAAAAGAGGAATCTTGAGAAGATATTTTTTTACCGAACTCTGCAAATTGCTAAATGCTGAATACTGCCGTACACCAATCGGGCATTCATTAGAGCTCAAGATAATGGTCTCTAGATGATGTTTGATTTCTCCAACATGTACTTCATCCCACATTTGACCTTTGAGAGCTTTCAAGTCTTCCCATAATGTCTTGAGAGTGTGCCAGACAAAACTAAGCTCATCAATGTCATTTTCAATAGAGAATGAGAAGCCTCTATCGTCTAACTCAACCTTCATGCATACTGAAACCTTTTGTAACGCTTGTGCTTTATCGTTGAGAATCCTGGCTCTGGATTGATATTTCGCAATAGCCGTTAAGGCTGAAGAAGGTAACAAATCAGCTGATATTGGCTTATCATTTTGCCATTCTTCACTCAAGGATTTGTAAGCATCCCGGACGTTGGACCATTGCGACAGAAGTTTTAAGTGAATGGACTCATAGTTCAAAGCAATTGAAGTCAAGGACTTTTCAAGCAAGCCTTTTACATTCTGAATTTGGCTCTCTAGATGCTCAACATGAATCCATTCTGCACTAGTATGCACATTGTGACGGCGTAGAAACAGTTGACAGCGTGCGAGTGATTTGACGAGCTCCAGCCACGGCAACAAACTGTCACTGATTGAGTACACTTCACTGACAGAATTCAAGACAAGTTCTGGGGTTCCCTCGAAATGGGATTTTGCTAACAAGATATTCTGAGCAGATTGCAATTCATCGAGGCATTTCTTGCTTGACATCCGCAGGCGTTGAGTCAATACATGTAGCACTCTGGCGCATAGAGCTGTGAATTTCTGAGACACCCAGTTCCTAATTCCTATGAATGAAATCACCATCACGTCGTTGACCTTGAAACAGCCGTTTTGATCATCAAGTAAATGCCCAAGCTCAAATATTTCCTGAGCAGACTTCAAACAATCTTCAGCCAGCATCTCTGTGGGGAACCAGGTTGCCTGCAAGCTATCTTCTTCCTCGAGCACTTTTTGCAAAAATTGCCACTTCAGCAAATGATCGCAAGCTTTACTATGCGCTACCTCCAAGCTGATCATCACCCTGTCGATTGCAAGCGTCAAGTTTTTAGACACGAAAGGCTCACATTCTTCGATACTATCAGCTGCTAAGATAGTATAAATATGCTCTGTAAGCTCTATAGCTCCGTTGACACATTCGACCCAGGCCTGCTTGGATGTTTCAAGTGGCGGAACAACAACAAGAGTGTTTTGTTCGAGCACTATGGCGTGAGAGCGAGGTGGAATTTCTAAGGAAGCTGTTCTCGTAAAAGATTCGCCGAGCATGAGGCTTGAAAGTGACTCGAGTTCGGCTCGACACTTCTCGGCGATAGCATCAGAAATATCCCGATTCAAAATTGTCAAAAATTTGTCCAAGTGACTGAATTTGGATCGTAGGAAATGGCTCACATCATCTTGAATATCCTTGATAATTGATTCAATTTCACTTGATGTGTATGCGCAGAGTGTGAGGCGAGGAATATGAGAGGCATAAACTTTCTCATGCATTTTATGTATGGCATTCATCCGTGAGTTGAAATGTTCTACTTCATCCTGAAATGCATTAATTTGATCCAAGTCTTTGGTCGCCAGTGAAGCATTCGTAAGGTTCTCGCTGTCCTTTCTTGAAGCCAACTCTTGACTGATCAGAATCCAGGCAATATTTTGCAAGGCACTCAATCGAGCCAAAACACCGATTCTCTCCTTTTCGAGAAGAAACCCAAATCGGACTCCATAATTAGTTAAGCTTAACTCCAGCAGGAGTAAATTTTTCAACAAGGAGACATGCTCGATGAGGGAAAAAGTGATTGTCTGTATTTCCCTGTGACGGTCGAATTGGGCTCGTAATACAGGGGGTAACTCAAACCCCATATTCAAGAGGGTATCACCCTGGTCAAGGATAGATGTAACACTTGCATTTGCATCCACAACAACCTCTTTAGGCGTGGACTCGTCGCCCTCTTCGATCATGAGCACATAAGGGGTCTTGTGTGGATTTTTTAAGATCGAAGTGGCAATACTAGCCCACTCTAGGAGAAGTTTCTCTGTGTTGGATGTTCGAGAGTATGATGAGATGCTGGACTTTATCTTTGACCCCACGGAATAGCTTTCCCAGGCTTCTCCTAAGATAAGTTTAAGATTTCTGTGATAGAACGATAGTCTTGTTTTGAGCGAAATGTGCCAGGCAAGCTGATTGAAAATTGTAGTCAGCGTAGGCTCATCGATGGCGGCAAATGAAACTTTGAGCAAGCAATCAATATCCAAAAAAGCGGCATCCAAAATTTTGAGCTTGTGTCTGTCCTCCACAAACAGAATAACAAATTTTGAAGCGTTGCCACCTAACTCGCCAAGAAGCTTGCCGACAAGGCTGATGTACTCGAGAAAACTTCCGCTTTGCTCGAATCTTTGATTGATAGCAATGCTCATGTGGGCCAGCACTTTATAAATTGCGTCTCTGTACAACTTTTCATTCATCTCCCACAATGATTTGCCTTGTTTAGAGAAGTCGAACGGATCGATCGGCGCAATTTGTTTGCTGTAAGCCAAGGAAACTCTTTGGACAAGACTTTCCGCCCCATCTAAGCGTGTCAATACTTGTACAAGCCTTTCGTACTCGCCTCGTAAGCTAGTTAATCCATCGACTCTGTCTCGTATAGCAGACAATAAATCTGACTCCATCTTTATCGCCATGAACTTATCTTGCCTTTTTCTCATCAATTCACGCGCGACGTTTACCATAGCTTTCACATTAATGTCGATAGCCAGAAAAAGGTGTGGAAGATGAGCAATGCAAATATCCGAGAAGGTTGAATAAGGTGTTCCAACCAAGTCCATAGACACTAGCAAGCCTAGTAGTTTTTTGGAGATTTCTCGAAGTATAAATTCAACTAATGCTACCAATCTCAACAAAGGCAACGAGGCCAGACCCTTCCACCGCTTCAAATGGCTGAACAAAGTATTCACGGTTGTTTCAAGACCACCTATGCTTGATGCATTGTGTTCAGAGCCTGGCTTTTTGATTGAAAGATCTGCAATTGGGAGGTCTTTGAGGAGTTCGTTGTATGATCGTGTTTGCTCCAACAGCTCAGAGATCCCAAGATTATTTTGAAACGCAAGCGTCACCTGAAATCTTCTGGCCACATTTAATATATTAATAGCGCACGTGACTTCAGGCTTGAGAGTTTGATCGCGCACCGAAGTGAGGGTGGCTTCCAACACGGCCCAGAACTGTACTTCGTCTTGTAGAGATGTTTCCTCTGCTACTGCCTTTGACATTTGAGAAACGCTTTGAATCTGAGATATCCACAAATTAACGATTTTCGTGAGATCATTCAAGAGTTCGGAGTTCGAAATGACGGCTGGATCCTGTGGAGACTCGGGGTTTGACAAGATTCCTCTAATATGTATGGGGACAGAAGCAAGAAGCTCAGGGACTTGAATTTGGTGTTGTAGATGCCTCAAAGAGAGCGCAAGCTCACTCAATTTTTTCTTAGCAATGTTTATTGGTGCAGAGGATAACTCTGTACCTTCATTCTGTGACACATAGTCAAAGTAAGGCTCCACAGCCAAGGAGACAAGATTCATGATCAGCCCATATGGGTCGCTCCGGATCTCACCAGCCTCTTCTATCCTCGTGTCTTCAATGGGTTTAGTGTCACCTTTTGTAGTCGCTTCCTGGTCAAGGTGCATCTGTTTCAGAGCGCCGGGTATATTTATCACGTGGATCTGGGAAGATAGAGACAAATCGTGTTGTATGTTTCCAGCTTGTTTGATCAAAACAATCAAAAAGTCAAATTCTGGCGTTGCATTGACCAAATCAGAGGCAATCGCATAGGAGTTACCACGAATTATCGCGTAAAGAGCACTTGATTGCAGTGAGGCCAAGAACGACACTGTGCACTGCCTACCTTCCTCGATCCAGTTAGTACAAAGCAATTGCAGATCATCTGAGGCTTTTGCTATATTTTCAACCAAGCTCAATATTCTCGATTCATTTAGTTCCATCGTTTGTGTTGGCCTACAATGGGTTACAAGAAGACCTACAGATCAAAGCGCGTGAAAGGCAGCGACGCCCGGTTTGTTTTGGTTTGGCGCGTGATGAAGATCACGTGCACGACACGCTAATTTCACAACTGTATAGTTTTTTGATGAACCCAAGTGCATAATGCAAAAACTACTTGTTTCTGTTTTCGTCTGATTGACTCTAGCGTCTATCTCTGGTTCATTGCGAATAGTCGAAATTGCTGTCAAAGCTGGTATCTGTACAGCTAGCAAGTCCGAGTCTGATGGAATCCTCATACCTTGTTGGTACTGCTAGTTTATCGTGTGAAGCACCACGTAACATCTGCCAGGAACTTTCGTCTGAAAAGCCACTCGGGTTCCACACACTCAATGCCTCATTGATCGAGTTTCACCTTATCAAGTGTTAGAGAAACCGCCATATGGGGAAGCGCTCCCGTCGTACGGCTGTCTAAATTGCGGTAGTCGCGCGTTCCCCACCAAGAAAGGGGAAGGTCCATCGCGTGGCCCATTTTTTTTTTAAAGAATCGGTTGTATTACAGGGAGCTCTGCAAAATTATCTCAAGCACACACACAAACTTTCGCTGGCCTTGATTTTCTTGTGTATGTCCTAAAAAAATGGCTCGCCGGCGCCATGGTATTTGCCCCCAGATACATACGGCAAAGCAAAATCATATTGCTATATAATGCACGCTTAGTGGTACAACCCGTGGCCACCTGCGACAACTTCTATGAAGTTTTCTCACAGAACAAATGATTGCCAGAGTTGATTAGCTTCTGTTTCTCCCGACGTCATCAATGCGCCCGCGGATTGTCTAGACAAAGCGCATCCCCGTTCCGAACGATCTTTTTTTTTTTTTCGCAGCGTGCGGGACTGTGTCAGATCCGGAGCCGGCCTTGATGATTCACCGCGATGGCATGGCGAGGTTGGGTAAAGCCGCACTCCGGAACATCGAATCTTCCGACTTTTCAGTCGCGAATAGGCTTTCGCGGTGTATCTTTTATTGCATTACCAACCCGGGCTATGTCTAACAATAGCATACGAGCGGACAATGACGAGGGACTGTAGAAACGAATCCGATCATTCCGGAAGCACAAATGAAGAACAACCCGTTCAAATAATTTTTTTTAAGAAGACCTACAGACGCTTAAAGTGGCTTTCCTTCATGAACTGCAAAAAGCCTTCTATTCTGTTGTTAGCAAACTTAGTCAGTCTACGAAGGACTTACTCAAAAGCAAGAAGCCCCTCATCGAATGACTGTGGCGAAAACAGGCCCGGCTCGAACGGCCCCTCCGGTACCCGTGTACTATGCAGGATGGTGCGGAAATCAAAAAGAAAACATAGCAATGTCCAAATGCAGGCGGGTGCGGGAAGCGATATGGTATTGTTGTAGCCGCGACAAGATACGACCAGTTCGGTGTTGAACTCGTGTAAAGAGTCAAGAAAAAAATTGCCGTGACGGCAGACTCAACACGTCTAACATTGGTGAAAAATTCGTCTTATCGATGTTTCGGTATTTACAATGGTAGCTATTGAGGGTAGCTACACACACAATGCTCAATTCGGGGAAGTGTGGTTACGACCCGCGATCATTTACGACGGCGAAATTCATCTTCGCTCCCTCGTTTTTTTTTTCTGTTTGGGCTTAGTGTCCCGCCGAGCTTTTTGGTCCGTGCAAGCTGCAGGGTACGGCATGCGCACGTATCTCGCCCGCAGGCAATGCATGCTTGGCAGCACCGATGCGGTCCCCATAAGAGGCCCTAATTTCCCCTACCTTGTTCGTAGCTAAATTTTTGTCTTTCGCATAGATTATTATTCTTTTTTATACCCAGCTAACCGACTCTGTTTGCCATGGCTACCCGGCAAGACAGTGTTACTCAGATCGGTGGAGACCGATTTGAGACTCCGGAAAATACATATTCCGGCCCTCCCGTTGACCAGCCCGAAGTCAGTGGTTCCGACGACGATGTCTCCTTAAATGAGTATCGCGGTTTCGGTACTCAAGCAGAAGGAGAAATTAGGCAATTGGCTAGAACCTACTCTCATGCCGACAGTGTCGGAACAAATAACTCCGCACATTTGTTGAAATATCTCACGCATATGTCCAATGTTCCCGGTATTGCTCCCTATGCCGATGCTGAAGAGGCTTTGGACCCAGAAAGCGACAAATTCGACTCAAAATTTTGGGTGAAGAACATGCGCAAAATGTTCGAGACTGATCCCGACTACTACAAGCCCTCGAAATTGGGACTTGCTTACAGAGATTTGAGAGCATATGGTGTTGCTGCCGGTGCTGACTACCAGCCTACAGTGACCAATGCCCTCTTCAAATTGGCAACTGACCAGCTCAACTTCCTCAACAAAAGCAGTGATCGCTATTTTGACATTTTGAAAACCATGGACGGGTACTTCCATCCCGGTGAGCTCACTGTCGTTTTGGGGCGCCCAGGCTCTGGTTGCTCGACGTTGTTGAAGACAATTGCTGCACACACTTATGGTTTCAACATTGGCGAGGAGTCGAAAATCACATACGACGGTCTCACGCCAAAAGACATTGAGAAACATTACCGTGGTGATGTCATCTACTCTGCAGAATCCGACATACATTTCCCGCAGTTGTCTGTAGGAGACACTCTTGAGTTTGCCGCGAGAATGAGAACTCCCCAGAACAGAGGTGACGTCTCTAGAGAGGACTACGCCAAGCATATGGCTGCTGTGTACATGGCTACATATGGTTTGTCTCACACACGAAACACGAACGTTGGTAACGATTTTGTTCGCGGTGTTTCCGGTGGTGAGAGAAAACGTGTTTCGATTGCCGAGGCTTCCTTGAGTGGTGCCAATGTGCAGTGCTGGGACAATG
The DNA here is from genome assembly GCA_030581935.1 of Metschnikowia corniflorae. Lineage (NCBI taxonomy): Eukaryota > Fungi > Ascomycota > Pichiomycetes > Serinales > Metschnikowiaceae > Metschnikowia > Metschnikowia corniflorae. The sequence continues at coordinate 44,073 of JAKTWD010000576.1, forward strand.
CCACTAGAGGTTTGGATGCTGCGACTGCGCTTGAGTTTATCCGTGCGTTGAAGACATCCGCTGCTATTTTGGATGCCACGCCCTTGATTGCAATCTACCAATGTTCCCAAGATGCCTACGACTTGTTTGACAACACGATTGTGCTCTACGAAGGCTACCAAATTTATTTCGGAAAGGCAAGCAAAGCCAAGGAATTTTTCGTCAACATGGGATTTGAGTGTCCTCAACGTCAAACGACTGCCGATTACTTGACCTCTTTGACGAACCCCGCCGAGAGAGTCATCCGTCCTGGATTCGAGAGCAAGGTGCCCAGAACCGCAGTTGAGTTTTCTGAGGCTTGGCGTAATTCTCCTGAATATGCCACTTTGACTACGAAGATTGACAACTATTTCGCGGAGGTGGAGTCGGGAGACACTCGCCAGACCTATCATGAGTCTCATGTGGCCAGACAAGCCGACCATCTTTCTGCCCGCTCTCCTTACACTGTGTCTTTCGGGATGCAGGTGAGATACATCATTGGCAGAAACTTTTTGAGAATCAAAGGTGACCCCTCCATCACCATCTTCCAGATTTTCGGTCAGGGTGTGATGGGTTTGATCTTGTCTTCCGTGTTTTACAACCTTAGCTCCACAACTGGTAAGTTCTACTACCGAGGAGCTGCCATGTTCTTCGCTGTCTTGTTTAATGCGTTCGCATCTTTGTTGGAAATCATGTCTTTGTTCGAGGGTCGTCCTATCGTTGAGAAGCACAAGAAGTATGCTTTGTACAGACCATCTGCTGATGCGTTGGCTTCCATCATTTCTGAGTTGCCCACCAAGCTTGCTATGTCGACAATCTTCAACTTCGCTTTCTATTTTATGGTCAATTTCAGGAGAGACCCAGGAAGATTCTTCTTCTACTGGATGTTCTGTGGTCTCTGTACATTGACTATGTCGCACATGTTCAGATCTTTGGGTGCTGTGTCGACCTCCTTGGCTGGTGCTATGACTCCGGCAACGGTGGTCTTGTTGGCCATGGTGATTTTCACTGGTTTTGTGATCCCAACCCCAAGTATGTTGGGATGGTCGAGATGGATTCAGTACATTAACCCTGTGTCCTACGTCTTCGAGTCTTTGATGGTTAACGAGTTTGCGAACCGTGAGTTCCAGTGCAGTCAGTTTATTCCATTTGGTCCTGGTTACGACACAAGCGCCACTTTGAACAATGTGTGCAGTGCTACTGGATCCATTGCAGGTCAGTCAGTCGTTCAAGGTAGTGAGTACTTGGCCGTGGCCTACGAGTACTACGACTCGCACAAGTGGAGAAACATGGGTATCATCATTGCTTACATTGTGGTGTTTTTGTTTGTCTACATTGGTTTGACTGAGTGGAACAAAGGTGCGATGCAAAAGGGTGAACTTGTTTTGTTCTTGAGAGGATCTTTGAAGAAGGTCAAGAAGGAGGCCAAGGCAAGAGAGGCGACTGCAAACGATATCGAAAACAACCTCCCCAACGAGAAGCTCAACATCAGCGAGTCACTTGATCAATACAGAGAGAAGTCCGACTCTTCCTCGAGCGAAAAGGGCACTCCACAGACGAAGATTTTCCACTGGAAGAATTTGGTGTACAGCGTGAAGATTAAGTCCGAGGACAGAATCATTTTGAATCAAATCGACGGTTGGGTCAAGCCTGGGCAAGTAACTGCTTTGATGGGTGCTTCTGGTGCTGGTAAGACTACGTTGTTGAACTGTTTGTCCGAACGTCTTACCACTGGTGTCGTCACTGATGGAATCAGAATGGTGGATGGTAAGGCATTGGATGCGTCTTTCCAAAGAACCATTGGTTACGTGCAACAACAGGATATTCATTTGCCAACTTCTACTGTTCGTGAAGCTCTTGCATTCTCAGCCCACTTGAGACAGCCAAAAAGTGTTTCCAAGAGGGAAAAAGATGAATATGTTGACTATGTTCTTGATCTCTTGGACATGAACATGTATGCAGATGCGTTGATTGGTGTTGCTGGTGAGGGTTTGAACGTCGAGCAACGGAAGAGATTGACCATTGGAGTTGAGTTGGTTGCTAAGCCCAAGTTGCTTCTCTTCTTGGACGAGCCTACTTCTGGTTTGGACTCCCAAACTGCTTGGTCTATTTGTAAGTTGATGAGAAAGTTGGCTGATCATGGTCAGGCGATTTTGTGTACCATCCATCAACCCTCCGCCATCTTGATGCAAGAGTTCGATCGCTTGTTGTTTTTGCAAAAGGGTGGAAGAACTGCTTACTTTGGAGATTTGGGAAAGAATTCTCAAACTTTGATTGACTACTTTGAGAGAAACGGTGCCCATCCATGTCCTAAGGATGCCAATCCTGCGGAGTGGATGTTGGAAGTTGTTGGTGCTGCTCCCGGATCTCAAGCCACTCAAGATTACTTCGAAGTCTGGAGAAACTCGGAAGAGTACGCGGCTGTCCACAAGGAATTGGAATACATGGAGACTGAGCTTTCGAAAATTCCAGCAGATAAAAGCGACGACGACAATGCTTCGTACGCAGCTCCCTTCTGGCAACAATACTTCTTCGTTACCCAAAGAGCGCTTCAACAGTATTGGAGATCACCGGGCTACATCTACTCGAAGATTTTTTTGGTTGGTTCGTCGGCACTTTTCAACGGTTTCTCCTTTTTCAAAGCTGGAACCTCCATGCAAGGTTTGCAGAATCAGATGTTCGCTATTTTCATGTTCTTCATGCCATTGAACACGTTGATCCAGCAGATGTTGCCATACTATGTCAAGCAAAGAGAGGTTTACGAGGTGAGAGAGTCTCCTTCCAGAACCTTTAGTTGGGCTGCTTTCATCACCGCGCAAATCACTGCAGAAATTCCATTTCAAGTTGCTATTGGAACTCTCGCGTTCTTTTGTTGGTATTACCCTGTCGGCTTGTACGAGAATGCCGTGCCATCTGGCACCGTGCATGAGCGTGGTGGTTTGATGTTCATTTACATTACAGCTTTCATGGTATACACATCTACATTGGGCCAACTCGTGGCGTCTTTCAACGAGAATGCAGAGAACGCTGCGAACTTGGCAAATCTCATGTTTATCATGTGCTTGAATTTCTGTGGTGTTTTGGCTGGTCCAAGTGTGTTGCCTGGCTTCTGGATTTTCATGTACAGATGTAACCCTTTCACGTACTTGGTGCAAGGTATGTTGAGTACTGGTTTAGCAAAGAACGAAGTGGTGTGCAAAGCAAGAGAGATGGTTTCGTTTAGTCCATTCCTGGGCCAAACTTGTGGTGAGTACATGGCAGACTACATCAAGACCGCGGGTGGGTATGTCGCCAACCCTGACGCCACCTCCAACTGTCAATTCTGCCAGATTTCATCTACGGACACCTTTTTGGCGAGCGTTAACTCTTTGTACTCCGAGAGATGGAGAAACTGGGGTATTTTCATCGCTTTTATCGCCATCAACATGATGCTCACGATCTTTTTCTATTGGCTAGCTAGAGTACCAAAGGGCACAAGAGAGAAGAAAAAGTGATTGCATAGATGGGGGAAACGTATATTTAATTATTATACTAAGTACATTATTAACTAATAGATATTCAATTGATATAATGAAGTACCAGTAAATTGACGCATCCATTGGCCTGCCCGCCGTCTAAAACGCGTTGTGACTGGGAACGTCGAGTAGGTGTGCAACACAATTTCTTAAGTAGCCATTGCCCATTTACTCGACCATCCTTATTCTAGGCGCCGCGCTTTGGAAACTCCAGAGATGGAGGGGAAGAGAATCATACAGCTTTCCCACTCTCATCACCGCCAGCGATGAATGGATGAACCCACGAGAGTTCAATGCTGTTTAATAAGAACACTCAAATACGCAAATGTTTTTATAGGTGATAATTAATCAAATGTACACAAACCCTTTTTGAAATTTTGCGCCACTGCTCCATCAGGCAGTCCCAAGAGGGTCAATTTTATTGAGGAATCTCCAAAGCGCGCTTATCGCTCCCAGACTTCGTCAGATTGTTCGAGACATGGCGGAATTCGCTTACTTCGCGTCTAGTATTCTCGGACGAAACTTATAGCATACACAAGGTAATAACGTCAATGATATATTCATATCGAAAAATGTACATAGCACCCCACTGACCGACGAATAGAGTCGAAAGGTGTTTGAAAGCAATATGAGAAGTTCTCAATGATTGCACTTGCAGGTGAAACCCCACTAAAAGCGTATATAAGCTCTTGGAGATCCGCTCATGCCTTTGGCTCGACAGTGTATGTCATCTTTATACCCATGGCGGCCAACTCGGAGTCTAAGTATTTCAAGACAAAGGGAATAGCAACAGTAGTTGTATCGTCACCGCCCACAAACTTGGTACCGTGTCCATCGACCCAAATATCACCTTCATCGACAAAAATGCCCTTCTTTGTGTAAGTTTCCAATTTTTCTGAGCACCCACGACATCTTACCGAAGCCACTGATCCAATACGAGGAACGGACATTTGAGTATTTAGCATGGTTCCGCATGACCGACAAATTGGACTTTGAGCATAGTCAGAAGAATTGAGTAATCTGTCTTGAAGAAGATAAGAGGTTCCGTGACCAATCAAAGCATCTCTCTCCATCTCACCGACACGAATACCACCGTTTCTCTTACGACCCTTGACAGGTTGCATGGTCAATGCCGTTACTGGACCAGTGGATCTGACCTGAAACTTGTCGTTCACCATATGTCTCAATCTCTGGTAGTAAACGACACCAATGTAAATGTCCACTCTGAGCTCTTCTCCTGTTGAACCAGAGTACATTGGTTCATTTCCGTGGTAGTTGTACCCGGCGAGTCTCAATTGCTCGCCGAAATAGTCAGCAGGAGTGTCAGATTCGCTGAATTTCCAGGGTGTGGCGTCATGTGCCATTCCGTGTAAAGCACCTGCTTTACCTGCCAACGACTCGACGAACATACCGATTGTCATACGAGATGGGAAAGCGTGAGGGTTGATGATAACATCGGGCTGGATTCCGGACTCTGAGAAAGGCATGTCCACCGTTGGCCATTTACGCGAGCAAACACCTTTTTGACCGTGTCTTGAGGAAAACTTATCTCCGATCAACGGCTGTCTCGTGATTCTGAATTTGATTGTAATACTTTGTGATGCTTGATCGCCTGCATCATTGCCTAGAAGCTTGACCTCCTCGACATACCCTGGTTCACTTGAGTGATATGTCTTCACCCTTGTTTTGCCCAAAGTCTGGTCGTAGTATGCAGCAATTGGATCGCCTTCTTCCATGCGAGCACCTATAAGTGGTAATCCATCTTCATCCAACTTTTCTTTCCAACTCTCTGGCCATTCATCATCCCCAAAACCAAATTGTTGTGACAACTGATCACCTCTTCTCCCTTCCTGAGTGAGGTCAACTTTTTCGACCTTGTACACAGTTCCATAGCCGAAGCCTCTCTCATCTGCTGATTTGTTAATGATCATGGCGTCATCCATATCATATCCAGTGTACGTGATGACAGCCACAACAGCATTTGTTCCGTTGGGAAAATTGTCCATTCCATACTCGTCGTACAAATTGGCCTTCACAATCGGGGTTTGTCCACTTTGCAAGCGGTAGACTTTGTTATCAGATCTGTGCGCAAGAGCCACACCAGGCGTACCCATAGTTTGCTTACCCATCTGGCACTGGTACATATTTCTGGGAGATTGATTGAAGTCAGAGAATGGAGTCAAGTTGGCCAAAATAGACAAGATATTAGTGGGAGCCCATTCCACATGTGTGTGGATTCCCTTTTCGATCTCTTCGGGCGTGACAGCAATGTCCATGTAAACCTGCTCGAATGGCCCAATGATGTCTTCTTTTCCGAGTGGGAGGTACTTCGTGGATCTCATCATTCTAGAATGGCCACCGAAAATGTACAAGCCAGGGTATTGACCCTTTGAGGATGGTGGAACATATCCAATCTCCAATTCGAGAGGCAATCCGTGTCCGCCCTCAACCTTCCACAAACGCAAAGCGTTCGCCACAAGTTTACCTTGTTCGTGTGTGGTCCAGCCCACAATCTTCCCGTCTAACTGAACACAGCACATGTCTGGCCCCGCTGCAAAGGAGTGAGCTGGCGATACGCCCAACTTGGCCAAAGCCAATGGAACTTGAGACACGTCAGAGGCCTCAGTGGAAATCACGCACTTGTGTGACAAATGGTTCAACAAACCACAGGGTGCACCATCGGGGGTGTGAACAGGGCACAAAAATCCCCAGGACTCGGGCAACAACTTTCTTACGGTGGTAGTTTTCAATTCAGCGAAAAAAGAACCTCGATGCACCATTCTGAAATGCGAAATGAAGCGATGGAAATTAATCTTCTCTGCAACGACCGTGAAACCAGTGACCTGCTGCATATCCAAACCGGATTGTGACACCAAGTTACCGGTCGACAAGAAATACTGAAGCTTTTGCCCGATGTTTGCGTTCACGCGCCCCAAGACACGGGACATGTAGCTCCTGTCGGAGAAATTGACCTTCACACCGCGGGCCACGTCGGACGCAATATGCGCTTTGATGGTTTGCAAGTATTCGTCGATCTTCTCCTTGAGAATCATACCATATAAGGTACCTCCCAATAATACCTCTTGATGCTGAGCTGCATCTGGATTGTCTGGGGCGCAATCACCAGCCACAAGCGTGTACAACTTTCTAATCATAAACAAAATCATTCTAAACTTGTCAGTGTTGTCGGCCAAGTGCACAAGCACAATGCGTTGCAATACCTCTTTACCAACGTCAATGTCAGAAACATCTTGTGTGGCACCGAAAACAACGCGGAACTTGTCACCCAAATAGGCCAAGGTCTCATTTTTCGAGTGAAGGCGATACTTCTTGTAAGTGCGCAAAAGCAACTCCAAACGATCGGTCAAAAAGGAGTTGGAGGTGTCCGAGGCAACAATCCCATCGAAAATTTCACGGTCATTGGTCTCGATCAAGGCTTTCAAGATCATGACAGCTGGAACCAAATATTCATTCTTTTTCCAAGTAAATCTGAAGTTCACACTTCCATCAGTCAAGTAGTGCAAAACATTTGTTTGCGATGTCTGGTCAGGACGAACACATCTGATCTGGACACCAAATTTGGAATAGGCAGGTCCCCTATTACCGAAAGAAGGACGTATCAACGCCATTGGATGGTTTCTTCTTTGCATGATCAACATACGCACCAATTTCTCGATTCCATTAACAACGAAGTATCCACCAAGCTCATCTGATTCTTCCTTGGCTTCAACAAGCTGATTTGGTGACAATTTTTCCAAATGGCATCTGTTTGATTTCACCATGATAGGTGCATTACCACCATCACGAACCTCCGAAATTTCCGCTTCATCATTAATACTCCACGAAACCTTCATCATGATCTTCCCACGATAGGACGACATTCTTTCTCTGCACTCGCTGGGATAAGTCTTTCTGTTAACAGAAACTTTATCAGAAGGAGACACGCTTGGTCTGGCGATTTGCACAGATTCAACCCTGATGCTCAATTTGTTGCCCAATTTGTTCGCGTCAGTGGAATCGAAAATGGATTTAGCTCCAATATCTTTCACAGCGAGGTTTATGAGGCCGCCATCGGGGCCGTCAGTCAACGCATTGAAAGAACCGATATGGGGAGCAACGGCTTCTGTGAGAAGAGGAAACGCCGATTTATCCTTAGGTGGGTTTTGAAACCGCTGTTCACGCTCAAGCGTCCTAAACTGGGCACCCATGGTGATACTTCGGAAGTAAAAGTAGCGATTCTGGAGCGCATTTTCGCTAAATTTTTGTGATGAGATCACGTGATGTGCAGGAGCGATTAGGACAGATGTCCAAGCGAGAAGAATCCCGAAGGCTGGATAAGCGACTTGATATGAGTAGTTGTCGATATAGAGAGTAAAATTGTTTGATCGCTTCGATAGTCTCGTAAATCAAAATCTAGCTATTCAGTTCTATTACTTTTCGTACTTTCAGCACTCATCGACCGCTTAGATCTGCATGGTCCATGCTAGGTGCGAGTAGGTTGCAACACTTGAGGGCTTTTAATGAAAGCGCGTGCAGTGATTCATGTGGTCGATAAGTAAACGATGGCAAAGTCCAGATTTGAGTATGTGAAGCAATTTGAAAGAGAAAATTTTCTTCTACCCCAAACCCACATTGTAATACGAGTGGATGGGAAAGGATTTCACAAGTTTTCAGAAGCCTATGGGTTCGAGAAGCCGAACGATGCCAGGGCCTTGACAGTGATGAACAAGACTGCCAAAACGATGATGGAACAATTCCCCGATATCGTCTTATCTTATGGAGACTCTGATGAGTATCTGTTTCTTTTGCGCAGAGACTGTGAACTTTTTGAAAGAAGAGAAATGAAGCTTATATCTACTTTTGCCTCTTTCATGTCTGTAAACTATGTCATGCACTGGAATGTTGAGTTCTCCGATAATCCGATCAGGTTCGAGCGTCTACCGACGTTTGATGCGCGTGCTGTTGTATATCCTAATGCTGAGGTGGTTCGGGACTACTTCAGCTGGCGCCAAGTTGACTGTCACATCAACAACCTATATAATACGACCTTTTGGGGATTGATCCAAAAATGTAATATGACCCGTCATGAGGCAGAAACTGCGCTCAAGGGCACGTTGGCAAAAGACAAAAATGAGATGCTCTTCTCAAAATGTGGAATAAACTACAACAACGAACCGGAATTGTACAAAAAGGGTACAGTTATCGTGAGAGAGTATGATAACTGGGAGCACGAAGGCAAAGACGTGAGTAATAAGCAGAAGCAGCGTAACGAAAAAATGAGGAGAAAGGCTGCGATACAAATGAGTCATGTTGATATCATCAATGATGATTTCTGGGTATCGAGGCCGTGGATATTGGCATGATTAGAGGCTCAACTCAAAACAGAAACACCATTAGGGCTAGAACGCGTCAAGGACATGCAATATATATGTATGAAATATGCAACTGTAAACCCATGCGCCTTAGTATATCTCCTTTGCAGCCAAGGCCTTCTTGACATGTGCTGAAACAACATCAACAGGATCATCACAATTGACCTTGATCACTTTATTCTGCTTCTCAAAATAGTTTACGACAGGCATGGAGGTGTCCAAAAAAACGCCAAATCTTTTTTTGATGCTCTCAATGTTGTCGTCGGTTCTTCCACTCGTTTTTCCACGTTCTAAGAGCCTTTTGAGCATTACCAGCTCTGGACATTCGAAGAAAAGGGTGAATGCTGATTTCACGATTTCATTCTCGAAAGTCAAGGCCTGGTCCATCTTCCTTGGGAACCCATCGACCAAAAAACGCTTCCCGCCATTCTGCACATTTTCGGAGATTGCATTTCTGAGTAGAGCAACTGTAACCTCTTGTGGAACAATAGTGCCTTCTTTGATGCATTGAGCAATCAACTCGCCATATTCAGAGCCTTTCCTTTGCTGTTCAGCTCTCAATAAGTCGCCAGCAGATAGATGAACAAATCCTTTCTCCCTCACGAGCTTCTCACACTGAGTACCCTTGCCTGATCCAGGGCCACCAAGAACAAATATAACCTTCACTTCTTCTGGCGTGAACGCGGCTTTGGAGACAGTCTCCTTGATGGACTCCGGTGCTTTACCTTGGTGATATTGATTGAGCAAATAACCTCCTACGGCAATTGCAGCAATAATCCCGAACACCAGTGTTTTGTTCACATATGGTGCTTGCAGGTTGAGCTTTTCCGAGGGGCCCTCACGATTACTGGTCGAGTTAAAGCGGTATGGGATCCTTGTTGCTACTCTATAAGCAATACCACGCTGTTTGCAAAGCAGTGTTGTAATTCGAACTCTAGAAATCATTGTTGGTACGGCTGAGCATCGACAGAATCTACAACGTGAAGTGATCAGAGTACGATCGCGCAGGCGTGGGCGGTGTCCTCGCGGCAATCTTAAAAGCACAAAAAAAGAAAAGGCCATTTTGATAGTGATCTTTCGAGCTCTTGTGTGACTGGATTACAATGTTCAATAACACTCAATAAAAGGGGGTAAACACTAGTGTTGGGCCAAATTACTGATCCCTTTTTTTTTTCTTTGGCTAGTTGGATGCTAATCTTCAATTGTGACCTCTAAGCCTTATGTTTGAAATAAAAATTGAGCATCTTTGAAGATCAAGGGTTCATTTTTTGACTCGTAAAAATGCAAAACAAAAAAGTATAGCTGTTATAGTATTAGCCTGGTTAGGGCGTGAGCCCTAAACAGTAGAGTGTGTATTCGTAGAAGTGTAGGTCACGTGTAAGCACGTGACCGTAGCCGGCGCGGCCGCAGGTCTTGAAGCGCCACCCGGGCGCAGAGTAGACTGGAGGACAAGTCCTTTTAGGGTTAATATAGTAATAGATAACTACCCACCTCCTGCGAAG